>SGPL01000220.1:0-50757 GCA_004802705.1 Bondarzewia mesenterica
AGGAAATTTTCAGTACCTTCAGCTCAGCTGAAAGTAAAGGTTTCGGGCTCAATTTGGTTGCACATGTGACCAACCTGCCATATTTAATTTCGGACTTGCTGATTTTTTATATTTCTACCAAATTTCAGACAAAACAACAGAACTTCTAAAAATTTAAGGCCCAGATTGAATTCAGAAGCTCTTCAGGGTGTCTTATTTTAAATAATGCCTCTTGTGTCTGTTGTCATAATGTCAAGATGCCGGAGCCTGCCGAGTGGCGTGGGAGATCCAAGTCATATATAAGGTTGAACTGAAGTTGTCACAGACTCCACTGTCACAAGTTATTGCAAGCTCCTGTCTTGTATCTTCAAACAAACCCAATCTATTACTGGATGTTGTATTTTTGGGTCACCATCTTCCTGCTGTATTGATTTTCCCTTCCTCAGACAAACCAACCATGGCACACATGTTTTATGGTTACGTCCCCAAAGAGGAGTGGCTGGTCACATATGGCGTAAAGAAGAAGTTGGGGAATACGAAGACAGAGTGGCAGAGGTCGTGCACCATCTTGAATGCTGCGCTCGACATTTTCGAGCGAGCGGGTCTCGCAGGCCATTCAAAGCTGCCCCTTGTTTGGGCTGATGGTGAAATGAGATCGTGCCTTGCAATTGGCTCGAACGACCTTTTGGATCAGCTGCCAATGCCGACTCCCGAGCAGGTTCAGAGGCTGAAAGATGTGTTGGGGACAGAGAGGGAGCCGAGCTGGTTTGTGTATGCATGAGGGTTTGCGTGTCGACAACATATTGAAGTATTGAAGTTGATGGACTGCACCGCTGGGTGGTATTTGAAAATATGTACGATATGTAGCAGCTCCGGCTTCCAACCAAGTAATCGAATGTTTGCCAATCCTCCAGATATACCTTCCCTTCTCTTCCCTTCCTTCCCCACCATGTTCCGCAGGTATGAGAGTCCCCTACCTCTTCACCCCTTTACCACTCACGAGCACCAATCTCACCGAACCACCACTTCTCCAGCGTGAACGTCTCACCGACGCTTTTGAAATCCGTACGTCCGATGAAGTGACGTTTGGAGAGCAGCAGCGGAATCCAGTATCGATCGGACTCCCACATGCTGTCAAACGGTATTGGTAAAAGTTCGACGACTGCTTGTGCAGCGGCCGATACGACTGTAGTTTCTGGGATACCAACTCCGACGTTTGGAGTGGCAAACCACTGAAACCGCATCTCGTCCGTTCTGCATATCGGTCGCGCGGATCTCCACGTTCAATGACGTTGGGCGCAGGTTTAGCTTAAGACTCACTCAATAAGCGTACCGCTATATTCTTCAGCGCGAAAGATTTCAATCTGGAATGCCCAGTCTGGCCCGCCTTCGGTCACGAAAAGAAATGTCCCGTAGTGCTCAAGAGGAGCAGTTATACCTGCTTCCTCCTGTAAACACAAAAATAAACGAAACAACTATATAAAGGGTACACACTCACTTGAAGCTCACGCGCGGCAGCCTGCACTGCTGTTTCGCCTTGTTCGACCTTGCCACCAAACCCATTATATCTGCCCTTGTTGTTCACAGGGCCATGTTGGTTTGAGAGAATTGAAATTGACACTCACTTGTGTACGCCAAAACCACGCTTCTTGTACCCTAGAAGAATCTGAAAGAGTAACCCCCGGGGTGAGTTTATATGCTCGCACCAGCGCGGTTCGACGTGTTTACAAAGTGGAGAGGAGAAAGGAAGCCAAATGTGCCGAGCACGTACCTTGTCATCTTGGATGATAAACGCATTTGTGTATAATCTTTTGGTGTTGAATGCTAGCCAGCTACTCCCTCCACCACTGCTAACTTCTATGAAGTTGCCCTCAAGGCCTGGAGGTAGCGAAGCAATGCCCATATGTACTGCTTGAAGGCGATGGATGTACTAAATAATGACAAGAACTTGTGCTTCACTTGACGTTGAACGGAACAAGGGTTGGCCTGGGTTGGCTGACAATTACGTAATGCATCTGTATACCTTAAAGAATGAAAAGCGCCGCTCTCAATTCTCAACCACCACCTCTGCCCTCGTCAAAATCTTGTTTCGACTCCTTTTTTGAGATCAGGCGTTCAAGTTTGTGTTCTGATCTTTTTCAGCCGCTATCTTGCCAGGAGGCGTGTAATGGGATACGGTTCCACCAAACGCACCGCGTCTGTTTCCCCGGACACGAGGCCCAGCAAGAGGCCAGCGACATCTTCACCAGAAGAAGGAGAGGTGGATGATGTTCCGAAGAATAACCGCGTCAGGACGCCGTCGCCACCATCTCAATCTTCTGCGAAATTTGAGACAAAAGTCAAATTCCCGTTCAAGAGAAAGGGTGGCGGACAGGATGAACATGGGCTGCCCCTGAACGAAAGGGATAGGACTTCGGCTGCGCAAGAACGATTGGAGGGAAGTGAGCGGAGGGTTTGGCAGGATGACCGGCAGAGACATGCGCAGCCTCGCGAGCAATATAGACGACAAAATCGCTACCATTGGGAACCCTCCGTCGACCGCTGGCAGTCTTCGGCAGACCACTGGGAGCCCGGGGCTGGTCCTAGCCGAGATAGAGACAGAGATGGGCGCAGGATGCGTGAGAGGGAAAGAGATTGGGACAGAGTCAACGATCACCGTGGCGTTCGCCAGCGACCTCCCTCTTCCGCAGATTCCAGAGACTACAGTTACCGCGACCGAGATAGAGGCCGAGCACCTTCCCTTCGAGGACGTTCTTCTCCTTCACTCTCGCCCTCACCACCTTCATACTCTCGCTCTGCATCTTCTGGATCCTCCCGCGGATCCGGTAGGAAGAAACACAGGCTACCACCGACCCGCGAATCGCTTTCTCCGGCTCGCGATTATCGAGACGGTCGTGTATACACCCGGGACAAGGACTATTACGACGACGATTACGAGTCTCGACGGAGCGAGACGCTTCATCACTGGCGGGGCGATGCTCACGGACAATATCACCGGTCACCGCTGGAAGACTATAATGGAGACCGGTACCCTCGAGCAGGCTACTCTCCCCGACCGTCGTATCGCGAAACTCAGGATAGTCGTCGATACCTTGATAGCTATCGCCCTTCTGATACGGCCCCTTCGCGACCTCCTCCATCGGACGTGCCTCGTTCCCTCGAACGCAGAACGCCTCCGCCACCTGAATCTTCACCTCCACCTCCACCGGCATCGGACACTGCCAAAAGTCATGTACTACCTCCCGCACGTGCTTCGCTGTCAATACAGTTATCGAAGAAGCTACCGACCCCGCCACCACAGCCTCCGCCTAAGCCCGAGCCTACTGAAGTCAGGCCGAAGAAAGGTGAGACCATTTCTGCGCCTAAACCGACCGAGCCGCGGCGCAAAATGAGGCGGGAGCCTGTCCATCGGTCGCGCGAGGAGGAAGCAAAAGCATATGGACGAATGT
Source organism: Bondarzewia mesenterica (assembly GCA_004802705.1). Classification (NCBI taxonomy): domain Eukaryota; kingdom Fungi; phylum Basidiomycota; class Agaricomycetes; order Russulales; family Bondarzewiaceae; genus Bondarzewia; species Bondarzewia mesenterica. The sequence continues at coordinate 3,429 of SGPL01000220.1, forward strand.
TCGTGGGATGTGGGCGGCAGGAGGATTATGACGCGACAACGAAGTTGGGGGAGGGAACCTTTGGGTACGTCTTCACTGGCTATAGCACAACCGTTCGCTAATCGGCTTCTCAGGGAGGTCCACAAGGCCGTCCATAGGGTGACCGGTAACAGTGTCGCTTTGAAGCGCATTTTGATGCACAATGAGAAGGAGGGCATGCCTGTGACTGCGCTTCGAGAGATCAAAATCCTAAAGGCTCTCCGACATCCGAATATTGTCGAGTTGCTGGACATGTTTGTTGTGCGAAGTGAGTACGTCGTCATCGGTGTCTTGGTGTTTCTGAAGGATATTAGGCAAAGGCAAGGAGTCGCCATTGTCGGTATACATGGTGTTCCCGTACATGGACCATGATCTCGCCGGGCTTCTGGAAAACGAACGCGTGAAGCTCCAGCCCAGTCAAATTAAGCTGTACATGAAGCAGTTGCTTGAGGGAACCGAATACATGCATCTAGTCAGTCATCATATCACTCGCTTCTTTGTTGTAATCTGACCGTGCTTCTTATTGCAGAATCATATTCTGCATCGGGACATGAAGGCGGCCAATCTTCTTATATCCAACACGGGCTCACTGCGCATTGCCGATTTTGGTTTGGCTCGTTCATTCGATCCAACCGCTGCTACCATCAATGAGTCCGCAAGCGACCGACGGAGTAAAGATCGCAGGTACACAAATTGTGTCGTTACGCGTTGGTACCGTCCACCAGAACTTCTTCTCGGTGCACGACACTACGGTGGTGAGATTGACATCTGGGGTGTTGGGTATGTTTTCCGCATCGGCTCTCAAGATATCCAATCAATTTTCATCGAAATTTAGCTGCGTTCTCGGCGAGATGTTCCTGCGCCATCCGATTTTACCAGGGTCTTCCGATCTTGATCAGCTAGAAAAGATCTGGCAAATGTGTGGAACGCCTCATCAACTTTCGTGGCCCAATTTCGATGCCTTGCCAGGCTGCGAGGGTGTCAAACATCATAATCAGTATCCGAAAAGGCTGAACACCGTATTCGAACAGTCAGCTCGTCTTTATTGTCTCTAGTGTCAGTTCCTGATCCCTTTCGCTTCGTTTCCCTAGGTTTGGACCGGAAACTTGCGATCTGATCGACAAGCTCCTGACATGTAATCCGAGAAATCGCATCACAGCCTCCCAAGCCCTGGAGCATGATTACTTTTGGACCGATCCTTTGCCTGCTGACCCGAAAACGTGGGGCTTGTTCATCGTCTCCTTTTTCACACGTTGCTCACGTTTATCTTTCTTCGCAACCTCCTTGTCAACCTTTTGCTTGTCAACTCTTGAATTTTTGGCAATGTGTAGTCTACCGAGCTACGAGGCGTCCCACGAGTTTGACAAACGTGGTCGTCGGCAGCAACCACATCAACAAGTGGCCCCTCCAGCTATGGCTCAACACCCTTATCAGGATTCATACCGACATATACCTCATCCCAACCGTCAACCGCCGCTGCAACCATATTTTAATCAGGGACCTCCACCTCGAGATAGCTTTCGCCCGACTGCTATTCCTCCCAACTTTCCTCCACAATCCCTCCCTACTCACACAAACTTTCCGCCCCATCCGCCTCAGCCAGGATTTGGACCCCCTGCTGGCTATCCCCCTCCGCCACAATTGCACCATCTTGAGCTCGGTCCACCCCTACACTATAATCCGCAAGGTTTTGTTCAATCGCGGTCCCATCCACCTCCCCAGCAGTACTCGTACCCTAATCAGCTCCCGCCATGGGATTCTGCAAAGCAGCAGCGACCCACGCATCTGCCTCCGCGCCCTCCCGCGCCTCAGGGGAGAGGTGGCGGGGGCTATCAGAACCGCGATCGACAATCAAATCGCGGTAAATCGAATTTTGGTGATGATGGCGGACCCACACGCAACGGTGGGCTGAATTATGGTTGATCTCAGAGTTATTTTTGCGCGGGGGCGTGTGTTCGTTGCTTTGTTGTACGCTGTTGCTAGTCCTTGCTGTTTATACCGCTGTGTTATATTAGTATTCGTTTTTCCAATTTAGTTTGCCTGCATTACGTCGAGGGAAGGCTAAGGGTACCACGAAAACGAGAACAGGATCTGCTGTACCCGCTACAAAGCAGCGCGTGAGGAAAAGGGTTACGGTACAGAAGGCCCATCAATTGCACAGGGTCGAAAGCGGAAGAGGATGCCGCAGAAGGGAGTCTCCAACAGAGATTTACGATACCCATTCCACACTGTCCCTGATAGCTGAAGGATTTGAATGTTGCAAACTGACATTCCATTGTTTTTTTAATGATTAAAGTCCTTGAACAGTGTATTATGGTAGTTCTGAACTCCACGTCAGTGCTGATAGTTAATTGCCCCCCCTTGGATTTAAAGGGATAGTATTTAACATTTATGGGGGGTTAGGCAACAGAGCCCCTAGGACGGGACATTGCCAAACTACTTGAACGCACAATAGCTGAGCGAAAAGTTGGGAATGAATCGTTACAGCGAAAGGACGAAAGATCACACATTGAATTTTCAATCTTGCGTGATGCGATTTGCGAATACATTTGCGTTGTGCTGCCCGTCGTCGTTACGCGTCCTCTGCGGGTCAGCCTTGCCTCGACCTCCGATTTCCCTCATTTTAAAAAGCCATGCAATTATAACATTCCCTCTGGCCGAGGATATGAATTTTAAGGTGAGCACTTCTGGGAAGAGCCCGCGGCCGCTTGCTCCGAACCTACTTGTGACTCTTCAGCAGTGCGCGGAATCGGATTCAACCGAGAATTCGAAGTCCGTCATACCATCAGCCTGTATTAGGCATCTGGCCGCTGGCGCATACTGCCAGTGGCGACTGGTGACCTATCGTTCTGCCTGTATTGCTACAATGTCCACTTACAACACATCTCATGTGAATCGAGGCGATCGCGCTCGAAAACAAGGACTAGTTGTCACCGGAGAACGCCCTGACAACTCTGTGGCGCGTCCTGTTGTGGCAAGCAAGCGATCGCAATCATCGCATGGTCATGATCATGCTGGTGTCGGAAGAGCCGTTGCACCTCCACGAGATGCGGTACCAAGATACCCCCCAAGAGGTGGCCCCCCTCAGGAATTTCGATCACAAAGAAAGCAAGCATCAGTTTTTCCGTTGATCTCGGTAAACTCCATGTTTCTTGTTTACGTTCAAGTTCAAAACTGACGCAATATAATCGTTCAGAACAGAGCAAACAGACAAAATCCTGAAGGTTAGTGATATTTTGCTATACTATAACACTCCCATACTCAAGGTGCGGCAAATGATGGTTTACATGGCCGCTGGGCCAGTTGTTCGACCCAATCGAGACCTGCCCTTCGAACAGCCAGCTGCTCCACGCATGCAGGCTAAGACATCGATTCGAAACCGCGCATTGGATACGATGAAATCTTCAGAAACTGCAAGGGGAGCTCCTCGTAAAGTCTTGGAAGATATGCTTCCATCCGTCCGGAAACGCCAGCACGAGGACGTCGGCGGACGTGTGGCCTCGCGCAGGAGTAGTACTTTCATGACACCTGCAAAGCGAATTTCAAAACGCGGCTTTTTTGGCCGTGCACATGATGAGGATAGCTCTATGTCACGAGGAATTCCGCCTCGAAATCTTGGTTTTCAGATGTACGAAGATGACCTCCCAGATATAGACGATCCCTCTGCGCCCATTCAGAGGTAGGTTTGTCTAGAAGGAAACATATACTTGGCTAATCTCTACTAGAACTCTCCTTTTCCGGGACGGGAGAGTCTATGGTAAGGGAGCCCGGAAAGTAGACTATCAGGCTGCGCGAAAACAATCAAGAGTCGCAAATGGTGCGTCCTTCCCAATGGAAGGGGATGATGCGTACTCATCCTGCTTCAAGTCATTGAGATTGACGATATGAGTCCTCCGCTTGCCGAGCTCGAGGTTCCAAGTCGACCTAACAGTCCCACAGAGAAGCTACGAAATGATCTAGAAACCCTCACTTTATCGGAGAGTTTAATGAAGGCGACTGATAAGCTACCATTTCTCCGACGCAACGTGCGCCGTGGATTCAGACGGTTTTGCTCGACAAATGGTGTCTCCACTGGTCCTCCGGCTCCTCCGCGGAAACCCGTCGTGATTATTTACAGGACAGCTCATGATGGTGACGGAGCGAGTGGTCACGAAGGGGATGAAGATGACTATGAAGCAGAAATGGATGACTGGTGCTGTCCAATCTGCGAGACTTTTGGGCGATTCTCAAATCAGGAAATGTTAAAGAAACATCTGGAGTTGTTTCACGAGGAGACAAGAGTACAGTGGGAAGTTCGCGAGGGCACGGTGAGCAATATCTTATGAACTCAAGTATACCATTTGATCTGGAACTTCTGCACAGGCTATCATTACTCTCAATGTCCCTAAATTATCAGATGAAGAGTTGGAAGAAACCCCGTCAACCAGGTTTTTGAGTTTTTGTCTTCTTCTCAACGTTTTTACCTTAGTTGTTTTCTTTCGCAGTCGTTCGCCGTCACCTGTTACCCCACCGACGAATACTGTTGATATGATACTTCCAAGTGAAATGGACCGACCTCCAGTTTTCGATGACGTGTCGAACTCGGGCACACCTGTAGAGATGGCCGAACGTCCATCCGTGACTGCTCCTGCTGCTCAGCCCTCTTTGCCCGCCCAACACAAGTTCAAGTTCAAGTTCGACCCATTCTCGGTATATGCATCCTCACAATCTGCACCCCCCTCTACCTTGCTGCCCATCAGACGGCAGATGTCGTCCTCCCCTCCACCCTCCATACTCCTCGGACCGCAGCCCCCTCTGGACCCTCTCGGTCCAACCGCCCGCGCACCATTCTTCCCGTTCTCCATCGAAGGTGGAACGAAATTACACTATTCATGCCGTCCGGGAGGCGCGAGACTGTACGACTTGCTGGGCACATTGCCCATGGAGCGTTACGGATTACTGGCTTGGACGGTGACCCACAAAGAGGAAGAAATCTTCGAGCTTGATGACACCAGAGACGAAGACAAGGTCATGCAAGCTCTGTGGAGCAGATGGATCCTTTTGCATCGGTGTGTTGTACACTCTCTTCTTCCCATCCATCAACCGATTGCCTTCTATCAGGAATTCTTTTGTTGAGAACTATTGCAAGGGTGTGATCGCCTTTGTCGACGAATATTGGTCACTCATTCAGTTAGCCGCCGGATGGAAAGCTCTCAGGGTACACCTGCTGGTATGTCTGCATTTGACAACAAGCTTACGCTCGTCTATACGTTAAGTTTGTTGCATTTAGGTGCTTGCGCAGTCTAGGTACCTCACAGGGCCAGAGCTAGTCAAGATTTTGCAGCATTACGAAAGCTTGACAGGCACGGGCATGAAAGAGTAGTTCAGGAGATTTCTTCTGCGAGTGCTGGATTCGGACTTCATGCTGCATGATTTTCTATGTTGTCCCGATTGTTATACTTACTTAGCTGATTGACAGAGAACAATTGGCATTGACAGAGTCCGGTAACTATTTAGTCTCGCACCAGCCGCTCGGAGCGCGGTAGGCAGTAATCACAAAGGTTGTCATGATCAGATTGTGTTTTCAGCACACATCACATTTTTCAGCTGCAACAACAGTATCGTTATTATACACCCCTGGCAGAACGATAGAACGATTAACCGATGACCTCCTTCTCCGCATCAGCATTCCCCTCTTTCGACAGCGAAGCTAGCTCATCAGGGGTTTTGAACACAGTCGACAGTTCAAAATTTCTTGTCGCATGCCAGTCTGAACTCGTCCACTCGGGGTGAGAGCATATCTCGCAGGAAATCAAGTGCCTGCAACGCAGTCTATGATTTTGGTTTAGTGTGACTATTTAGAAAGCGGTGCACAAAAAGGCGAGCTTGAAGAAGGGGGTGGGGGGGGGTTGAACAGCTCACTCTGATATTCAGGTTGACATCAGGATTCAACACACTGAAAACAACATTCTCCACTTCATCTCGGGGACTATCCAGCAGGCGGAGAGCCTTTGCGGATGCTAGGACAGCCTGGGCGTCAGTCGGATGCCGCTGGAGGTAAGCAGTGTTGAATGCTTCTGAAGATGTTTCAACGGGTAAAAGGGAGGACAATGCGTTGGAAATTAGGGAGTCGACGGCTGCAGGTAGTGGGGTAGAGAGGGAAGAATCTGTGCAGATATTGATCACATTAGAGACAGTTGGGATGATAGAGTTGTGGAAACGTACATGTTCTTCGGAAGTGAAGCAGTCGCACGTGGAGCTCGGAGTTCTCGGCATCGAGGGATTTGACGAAGTTGAGGGCCCGCACGGCTTGTAAGTATTTTCCTGACATTATTAGAAATAGTTACTATCGCAAGGGCTCGTTCAAGCAATGTACACGATATACCTCGACGGACAGCAACGTCGTACACAGCGATCCATACATCGATGTTGCCTTGCGCCACTGTGATCATAGGGCTCAAGAGCTTCCATGCGCGTTCAAGAGGATCCGATCCAGTCAGTAGTTTCGAGCCGTCAGGGTCGTCGTCCTTCGCGGGCACGACATCAAGACCCTTGTCTTCGTTCGCCAAGGATGCCGCTGTGAACGGGGTGAGGCGCTGGGCTCGAGGACGAAGAAATAGCGGACAGACCTTTTTGAGTATCATGGATCTTCTGTGCGGCTTTCTTCGCCTTCTTCTTCGCTTTTTTTTCTACTTCCGTCAGCGTACCCGATGAGGTGCAATTCTTGGCGATGGACGGATCATCGTGCACTTTAACATATATCTGTTGGTGAGTGTGATCAGAACAAGATGTATCTGTACTCTTGGAAGGTATGTATGGACAAGGAATACGTCATGTACCTGCGACGCGGATAGGGCGGAGGAGATATATTTAGGGTGTGTACGAAGTCGGTCTTCCCACGAAATTAGACTGCCGACAATAGATTATCTATCGTTCAGATCGGAGAGGGGGAGAAGATGTTCGGCAGACGCACTCCAGATAGATATTTATAGTGAACTTGCGGATGGAATACCCATGGAAGTCGAATTGGTCATCCTCAATTTCGTCGAACACCTGGTCCCAAATGAGAACGAATTCAGAAGGTAAGCCATGCATTGTGGACGGGGTCACTCAAAGAAAAAGCAAACCTTTTGCACGGCATGGTACCTCTTGAGTGCAAGATGAAGCTTCCCACTCCGGTAATGAGCGCTCCCTTCTTCTGTAAGGTACAAAAGAGATTGCATGTCTTCCAAGTCGGCGCCCGGGCTTTGTGCATCTTTCTGTAAACGAGAGATAGAAAGATACAGCTATGAAGGAACGAGGAAAAGCCAGATGCACCTTGGTAAACAACCCCAACACCTCACTTGCCTCGTCCACCAATCCAGCTCTTAACCGATACTTAGCGCTTTTCGTGTTCAAAAAACGATCTTGGCCGTCCAAGAACCGAGCATCATCGAGGCATTTTGAAGCCCCAAAGGGGTCACCAAGCCGCTTGAGCACACGACCTTTGAAAGCATGCAGCTCCGGCAGTGTCGGGGTATGTTTGAGCGCAACGGCAAGGAGTTCGAGCGCGCGGCTGTTACGACCAAGAAAAGAGTGGTGCTGCGCGAGAAAGTAGAGAGTCCAAAGATATGTGGTGGGTTCTTCGAGGTCTGCAGGGGCCGTAGAGGACGAAGGAGAGTCATCTACGGACCCACCTCCCTCTTGCAATTCTCGGAATCCTTCGGAAACCTCCTCGATTATTTGCCCCTTTTGTGGGTCTTGGTACAGCTTTTTGATATCAGCAAAGAGCGACGGAATCCCCTTTTTGAGGCCGCGCAGAATGTAGGTTTTGACGAGCTCTTTGAACTTATCGCCTATAGGATATTCTGCTGGGACACAAAGCGAAGCTCAGGCGTTAGAACAAGGACTGACCTGATGCAACTGTCAGCGCTAGACGTTTTGGGGCATCAGCCCGAGGTATTGACGCCGAGAAATCCTGCAAGACCTGCAGTGCCTGGGCACGTCCCACATCCGTAAGGTCATCTAGGAGAAGTAAGACCACAGGTATCGGAAATGTAAAGCAGTCGACGACACTTACCTAGCTCAATATGTTTACTGCTCAGGAGCCCTCGATAGTATCCGTGATTCTCAGGATTATGTTGAATGACATTCCGCCACGCCTGTTCAGCATCCTCTTCGGAATCCAGTTTCGAAAGAAGACGTGCTATGAGGCCAAGGTTGCAATCAGATATACATTTGGGAAACATGTGAGAAATCATACCTCTAGTTTCCATGATCGCGACCCGGTCTATGATGGCTCTGGATTTGGCACTTACGTCTAATAAAGACAAGGCGTCCGACCATTTGCCCAGTTGCTCTAATACGCGAACGTGATACAATAGGATCTCGGAATGCTCGAAATCGTAGTCCGGTACGTTCTGTCGATTGTAAGTAGCGATTCCTCCTTGCTTTCGGCTCGAAACATACCTTCAGTGTTCGCTCGTACATCTCCAGCACTTTTTTCGTTTCGACGAGATTGCCGTTGAGATGGTAAGCCACCGCGAGTGCGATCCAATTTTGCCGTAAGTTGGGCCGCAATTTCAGGAGAAGGTGCCGTGTTTCTACAAGGGCATCAAAGAGGCGCAATTGTGTCTGGAGATGAGCCGCATCGCGAAGGATGTTCATGTTTTCCTGTGCATACCACGTTAGAGCAGCTTGGATATTCGTCAACGGATACATGCGAGAGTACCGCGTGTGCGTGTAAATAACATTACAGCGGTATTCCACACTCGGAATCGTGAATATTCAATGAGAGACAATTTGTGGGTCAAAACTCTGTGCCATGACCAGAGGACGCGCGAACTCCGGGGGCAGAGCTGAGAGCGCAATGACCTGGACGTCGATATCGAGAAAGATCCCGGAATACAATCATGATGCGACGTTCCTTTCACGGAAATTGGGGAACCGGGGCAGAGTGACCTCGGATCGATGTATCTGTATAAAGACGCGTCCCGTACCTTGTCAAATCGAAGTGCCTGTGTGTAGGACTTGAGAGCCTCCTCGTAGTTTTTCTCCCCTTTCTGAATGAGACCGAAGACATGCCAGACGATATGTGAGGTCAAGTCGGATCGTACACCTTTCCTCACGAGCTCTAGGCCTTCCTCCCGCTTGCCCATATGGGTCAGAATGAGGCCTTTCATACATAAGGTCTCTGGGAATATTTTAGAATATCTGCACATCAGAGATGAACATGACAGGCGCACCACCATGTTCGGGGAATTTCTTGAGAATTTGATCTGCTGCTTTCTGACCCTTCTTCAACTGACGAGTCTCGTAGAGGTTGAGCAACTCCCGGAACAAAGAGGCTTCCTTTGAGGCCAGGGCACGTTTCGCAGGAATCGGCGATGTTGATGGAGGCATTACGAATGAAGCAAGGATAGAGATACGCAAAGGCGCACAGTGAGGTTTAGTACAGAGCAAGTACTTGCAATTTCCGTCTTGACCGCTCCGGTAAGTTACAATACTGGTTACGTAAATAACAGAAACACCGGTACACAACGCGTGCGCGCGTTCAATCTGTCTTCTGCCATTTCCATCTCTTCCACATCCTCCATGGTGGCCCAAACTCGCGGAGGGGGTCAGTCTTCCCCCAGAAAACTGAAGTTCCACGAAAAGCTTGTTGGAAAAGGCCTTTCCACCGATACTCTCCTCAAAAAGTTGAAGGCTCTCCATACAGAACTCGCAGACTTGGATCAGGAGCTCGTCGACGTCCAATCTCTATCTTCTGCCCGCAAAGAGCTCATCCACACCTCCATTCTACTTCATAAAGACAGAGGCGTGAAAGCTTATTGCGCTTGCTGCCTTGCCGATCTATTGCGACTCTATGCGCCTGATGCACCCTACACTCAGAACGAGTTGCGCGACATCTTCCAGTTCTTCTTCCGCCAACTTTCAGCTGGCCTTAAAGGTCCCGACTCTCCGTACTACAGCGAATACTTTCATCTCCTCGAGTCGCTATCGACCGTGAAGAGTGTGGTTTTGGTCTGCGATCTTCCCAACGCAGATGAACTCATGACCAGCATCTTCCGCGACCTCTTTGCACTCGTTCGACTCGACCTCGCCAAAAAGATCGAGATGTTTATCGCAGATATCTTGGTGGCTTTGATTGATGAGTGTCAGACTCTGCCGTCCGAGGTGTTGGACATTATCATGGCCCAATTCATGGAGAAGAACGCAGTGAGTTTTACCGTCGTCGTTTGCTAGATAGCCACGGCCATCTCTTCACCATGTCTGAGATCGATTGATTGAGTATGCTCCCAACAGGGAATGGACAATCCAGGCTACCGATTGGCTGTTCAGGTCTGTAATGCTACGGCCGACAAGTTGCAACGTCACGTCTGCCAGTACTTCACCGACATCATAGTGCAGCATTCGCAGGACGAGGAGTACGACGAAATCCGGACCGCACACGACCTCATAAAGCAGCTCAACCGGACGTCCCCCTCGCTCCTTCATAACGTCGTGCCACAACTTGAAGAAGAGCTGCGTGTGGAGGATGTCCAGCTACGCACTTTGGCTACGCAGGTGCTTGGCGAGATGTTTGCGGACAAGGGAGGCGCGGATCTTGTGAAAAAGTACCCAACGACATGGCAGGTATGGTTGTTAAGGAAGAACGATAAGTCTGTGATGGTGCGCTTGTCGATGGTAGAGGCTGCGAAGGGTCTGATATCCAACCTTGCGGACCAGAGGGAAAATGTGGAAGGTATGCCTTCCTTGGTCGTTAATAGTGAGCTTTATGACACTGACCCCAAACACGATCTCTCAGAGGTGTTGCAAGCCAAGCTGCTCGACCCAGACGAGAAGGTCCGAGCAGCAGTCTGTAAGCTTTACTCCCAGTTGGACTACGAGACGGCTTTGCACCACGTCTCGAAGGCACAACTGCAGTCAATAGCAGGTCGTGGTTTGGACAAAAAGGTACCTTTACTTGACCTCCCTCTGACTTGCCCTAGATTCAACGACTGCTCTCCAGCATTCCGTTCGCACAGAAGCTTTGAACACTCTTGGCAAACTATTCAGTTTAGCATATCCGGAGATGTGGGTGCACAGAAAAGTTCGATATGTCGATATTCTCAATGATTGTTGCATTAGCGAAAACGGTGAACCCGCTGCCGTACGACAATTTTCGTGGATTCCTGAAGTAGTCCTGCATATAAGCTCTACTACGACAGAAGTCAAGTAGGTCTGCATGTCGATTTGACTCAATGCTGTCCTCACACCATTTCGCCGTTTGTTCCTTCAAGAGCGGCAGCAGAACATATTCTGGCGGAATACATCCTTCCACTCCCTTCTGGCTCCGGATCGCGAACTATCGATGTTGATGAGACAGCATGGACTGACAGGCTACTGACCACGATGAAGTTTATGGATGAGAAGGCCGTCAGCGCTTTACTTGGTCTTTCTGGCATCAAAATTATGTGAGTGTCACCCCCCACCAAAATGGTTGACCTGCTCACCACATATCATCAATCAGCCGCCCATCCGTCTATGAAAAATTCGTGGAATGCTGTGTGAAGAACAATGTTCGTTGCATTTCGTTTCTCTGCTCATATCTTTACGGTTGCTTATTTCCCACTTGCGACAGGGTGGCATCATCGATGAGAACGAAGACATGGTCGTGAAGATGTTAAATGTCGTCATTCAGAATATTGCAGGTTTGTTAATATCAGAAATACTGCTTCACTTCACCTAATGCGACTTCCCAGGCTCTCTGCCTGATCCTCAGAAGGCAGCTGATGACATGCATGCCTTTGCAAAGATGAACGAAGGCAGGTTATACAAGCTAATGAAGACATGCATGGATACCCAGACCGATCTCAAGACTCTGGTGAAAATTACAGTAAGTTCAATCGTGTTTTTTCTTTGCCGGATCCCCACAACTAATCACATGTAGAACGAATTTTTGCGACGAGTCGAACAAGCGAATGCATCTATAATTCCTACAATGACCATCCTCCTCCGCCGGGCGAGTCTCCGCTTCATCAACCAATCATCCTTGCCGACCCTCATTAAGCGTCTGCAAAGAGGCGATCCCGTGGGTGATGGGCACGGGACGAGCCAAGCTCAATTGTCTGCAAACAACGCCGAGGCCGTGCTCATCTGCGTGTCGAAGCATTGCCCGGCGCTATACAAGCCCCATGTCACAGAGTTGACGAAGGCTATCGCGGACGACAAGAATCCGCGGCTGGTGGAGGTGTGCTTGCAGGCGTTGGCGGCTGTGGGAAAGTGGGATGAGAAACTGGCGCCGACCGATAAGTCAGTGATCGCTGTTCTGCCTTTTGTTGCGCATATGCGGCCCGCTCATGCTCGGTGTACTTTTGGTTGGTATCAGACGGACGACAGAGCGAGTGATGCGTTACGTGCTCCAGTCCGACAGTCGACATGCGAAGTTCTCCGCTCGCCTTCTCGCGAAGTTGAGGAACAGCGAGGAGGTCTGCGCAGACATTGTGAACGTGCGTCATTTGCCCTTTTTGCTATTTTGTATTGCTCTAACCGCTGAGAGTACATGCAGACCATCTCTGAACAGCTTCCAATGGTCGCTGCCGAAAAGCGTGTGGCACATCTCACTGTGCTGAAGGAGCTCGCGCTGATAGCCCCGGACGCTTTCGAGCAGAGGAGCGAGGACATCATGGCTTTTTTGATCAAGAAAGTCTTGATGAGCCCCAGTCCCCCAGATCCAGTATGTGCTTCTCGCGATACTGACTGCCATATGATATGCCGTTCTGACAAGCTGGTCGGCTGTCTAGGACGAGATGGACGACGAGTCCGAATGGACGGATAATGACGTGTTATCGCCAGCTCTTCGTGCAAAGATCATATCTCTCAAAGTCTGTCGCAATCGTTGCTTGGCTCACGCGTCTTCGGACACTGCGATCGACATCGCGACCCCGGTCTTGAAGATGTTCATCACCTTGCTGGAGTACAGGGGCTCGCTCTCTCTAGGCAGCAATGACGAGTCCGTCCACCTTCAATTTTTTTGCTGCTCATGCGTGTGTTAAAATTAATCTATGCTCAGCCCCAAAGTGAAGGCCCGAATGCGTTTGCAAGCCGCTGTGTCGTTGCTTCACCTTGCGACCGCGGAAAAGTATTCCTCCTTCATTTCGACTAATTTCGTCTTATTGGCCCTTACAATGCAGGTATGTTGACCTTTCAATCACTCCACGACGAGCACATTTAATTCACATTGTGCACTTCGTACTTTTAGGACTCATGCTACCAAGTTCGCTCTGGTTTCTTGCAGAAACTAATTGCTCTTTTGAAGCCTCGGAAACTTCCTGCACATTTCAATGTTATCCCGTTCTTGACGGTGCATGATCCTGAAGCCGATGTCAAGAGCATGGTATTCGTCATTTTTTCCCTTCCATTGTTGTTGTTTTCTGAGTTACACTGTGATGTAGGCCAAGGCCTATGTGACTTATGCATTCAGGAATGCACCGCCAGGTAATGCCGCTCGTCTCGTCCTCCACTGTGGAGCGCTCACGCCAGTCAAACTCCAGCAATTAAAGTTGAAAACTTCGAGATGATTTTCATCCGTTTCTTCCATCTTTTGGCCCACCACCCCGATTTCGCCGTCACACCAGAGGCTCTGCCGGACATGGCCAAGTATGTTCGCTGTGATCTACTTACTCGGTAAGGTGCTAACGCAGGGGCATCCAGGTACATTGAATTTTATTTGGAACTCATTGCCTCTGCGGACAACATCTCCCTCCTCTACCACCTCGCTAGCAAAGTGAAGACCGTCAGAGATGCTGAGTCCCACGTCTACAGCGAAGTGAGTCACGTCGATCTACCCAAAGCGGTCTGGTCAGCTCATTTTTATGCTTGATCCTTTTCAGAACCTGTATGCCTTGAGCGAACTGTCGCAGTATTTGATTAAAGTGCGGGCACACCTGCATTCGTGGCTGTTGCAGAGCTATCCGGGCAAGGTCAAATTAGATGCAGACATTCTTCGCCCATTGCCCAGCGCGGAAGCCGTGAATGAGGTGAGTCAATATACCTCCTTTGGCATCAATAGGCCCACACCTCAACCGCCATGGATGTATTAGATCATGAAACATGTATATCTACCGGAAGTAACATTGGAATGGCTAAAGGACCAAGCGAGGTCTGCGAAGGTTGTTGGTGCTGATGGCAAGGTGTGTATCTGCGATTATTACCTTGTTTCTGCCTCTCAAAGAACGCCCTTCGGATAAGGCAAAGGCCACGCGTAAGTCAACAGGGAAGCGCAAGGCCGCAGCCCCGCGAACTAATGGCAATGCAAAGTGAGTTGCTAGAAGTTTTTTCGCGTTTCTAGCCTATCCCTGACTATGACTATAGACGACCACGAGCCAGTACTCGTCGGAAGAAATATGACGAAGTCTCTGATGATGACGAGGAAGAGGAATCATCAGATGCTGAGTCAAGGGCGGATGAGGGAGCAGAGTCCGCTGCGGAACCGAAGTCTGTATCGAGCTCGGATGGCCTTGAACAGGAGGCAGGTGAAGAACGGCTGGGTCGTGGAGCACGTACCAGAGCGAAGGTAAGCTTGGCCCCCCTGTCGTGTCCTGTGCAAGTTGTCAAACATTGATCATCACACCAGGCGAAGATCAAGCAGCAAGTGCGGAAAAAACCGGCCAAGAAGAAGACCTAATGAAAGACATCTACGATATATCTTGCGTACGCCTGTATCGATGATTTAATCTGATCTTGGACTCGACCTTGGGATCTTCTCCTTTCGTATTAAGTTTTGCTTTCATTCTATCGCTCGAATGCTTTGACATCGATGGTTTCATGCCATTCTGTGTATAGGTTAGCTTCATGCTGTTCGGATCGCAAACGTGTTTGCTTCGATTCTATGTCCCTGTTCCGTAATGAGATACCGCTTTCTTCTGCCCATCCACCTCTCGCCGTCTCGACCAACGACCACTTGTGCTGCGTTGCATGTCTGACCAATTCGAAGCATCAATCCACTCTTCACCTCCGTCCGGCGGATCATTTTGAATTTCGAATAGGTATGTGCCTTGTCTGAGGGCGTTTGTAGTCAGGTTGTGATGACAAGTCGCACATACCGCTCCGGCGTGCGGCCGCGTCACAGAACCAGCACACGGCAAGGCATGTGCTGTGATTATTCGGTTGTTGCTGACTATTCATGCTCGTAAACGCTGACTATCTCAGTGATCGTCTGACTACATGCAGTACTAATCATAATCCGCTTAACGGCATGTGCTGCAGGATCGCCGTACATACGCCTTGAGGCACGAATTCTTTCTCGCAGATGCTCTTTCGCGTGACTGGCTTAGGACCATCTTCTCGCCCCTAATCCTTCTGGCCGGGCACAGTCAACAAATACTTAACAGCCCGTGCAAGAAAGATGCCGATGAGTCGAATCCAACTCACGTTCTCTCGTGCACCCTATTCCGATCCTTCCACCAGCAAACTACGATAATATGGCCTCAGACTCGGTCACCTTGCTCAAGAACGGCCTCCTCGCGACGTTCACCGACGCCGATGGGCCGGATGCGACCCCCACGGCTCGTCGGGCAGACGTCCTGATCAAGGGCGATCGTATCGTCCAAGTTGCGGGACCAAACAGTGTTGATATCTCAGGCGTGCCAGACCCGCAGATTATAGATTGTTTCAACAAATGGATCGCCCCTGGTTTCGTGGATACCCACAGGTGAGTTGGGATGCAGGTGCGCATGAGCGTGTGCCGGCCACTGATGGTCCCGTACTCGAACGCTGCTATTGCAGGCATCTTTGGATGTCCGTTATGGAAGGACAAGAAGACTGGACGCTTGCGGAGTAGTAAGTGGATCTATGTTTTATCACTTTCGGTTCTCATGCATCGACTCTACTTCAGCCTGGCCAAGCATTCTTGGACCATGGCATCCGTCGTCGATGCGGAAGACGTCTACATAGGGCAACTCGCCGGAGCGATGCAAGGTTAGGCAGCCTTGTAACACTCGCAGTTTTTTTTTCTTCCGCTGATCTGATTGTGTCGACGACGGTAGCTCTCCATGGTGGCACGACGACCGTGGTGGATCACTTCCATTGTGCGAACTCGCCTGAGCACATCAGCAAGGCAATTGAAGCCGTGTCGGAAGCTGGGCTACGCTGCATGCTCTGCGTTGCCCGCCAGGTCCGCATATATACGACTCAGTACTCGACCGTCCACGAGAGTCCTCCCTGACTCCCCCCTCTTTTTTTTTTTTGTTTCAGTCTCTCCCAACGAGCATCAACCCCCTCGAATTCGCCAACGACAAAAGCATGTCCGCGATGCAACTCACGGCGTTGGAGACGCTCGCCCGAAAAAACAAACGGCAAGTTGACGCCGGACGGACGCGTGACGCTCGGACTCGCGTATGATGTCCTCGGTAGCAACCCAGACGAAGACCGACGGATCGTGACGCTCGCGCGGTCGCTCGGCATCACGCCCATCACGGCGCACTACGTCGGGGGCCCTCATGGGAAGGGATATTCTTATCGGGTGCGCGCGTGGCACGAGGCGGGGCTGTTAGAGGGGGACCTGGTGTTCTCGCACGCGAATGGGTTGACGCATGTGGGGTGCGACGAGGAGGAGTGGACGCTGTTGAAGGAGTCTGGGGCGAGCATCGCCGCGACGCCTGAGGATGAGCTCGGGATGGGTCATGGCGATCCTGTCGTGTACGATGCTGTGAGGAGGGGCGTAAAAGTGGGATTGGGAATCGTGCGTACAGACCTTCTCTCTCTCTCTTTTTCCCTCACTAAATGTTCAAAAACCCACGTCATACGCCGTGTCGGTCCCACAGGATTGCAAGTCTATCGTCAGCGCTGACATGTTCCCCGCGATGCGCTGCGCGTTGCAATGGGAGCGAGGTACGTTTGGCCTTGTCCCCTCCCCCGCCTCCCTTCCAATTCCACAAACCCGTATGACGTGACACTCCGTAAACCCCTCCACTCTCAGGCCGCATCCACTCCATGCACGCACACGCCCACCCAACCCCCAAAGCCCTCACCCACAACACCCACACCTGCGCCTCCGCCTTCCGCCTCAGCACCCTCGGCGCGCCCAAGCCGCTCACGCCTCCACCACTGTCGGTTCCATCGAACCCGGCAAACTCGCCGACATCGTCCTCTACGACGCCGATTCGATCAATCTCGCGGGGTGCACGGATCCGTTCCGCGGGGTCGTCATGCACGCGACGGCGCAGGATGTGGCGTGGGTGTTTGTGGGTGGCAAGGTGGTGAAGAGGGAGGGAAGGCTCGTGCCTGTGGAACACAGTGGGGAAGGAAAGAAGGGAAGAGAATGGGGAGATGTGGCGAGGGTGTTGAAGGAACGGATGGAGGGGATCAGAGCGAGGGTGAAGGGTGTAGATATGGAGGCCCGATACACCCAGGTGGCACAGGCTATCCAGCTGGATGTATAGTGCATTGCCTCGGAAGCATGAAACCACAATACTGTGGGTGTGTATGTATATGTGATGATATGTATATGTGGAAGATTGGCAAATATTCAATTACTCAGTCAGAAGTCCATGCTGCTACATATCGTACAGAGTCCTCAGAATGCCACTTGCACTAGCCCAGCCCACTGTCTGAATCACCAACTTTCAGTGTGTTGTTACCATGTCAGCCTGCATACCGGTACCACTGTGGCTCCCTCTCTGTTCCCAACACCTCCTTCAACCTCTGAATCTTCTCAGGTGATGGCATGGGCATCTGATCCATGGGGTTGCTTGATGCAATTGCGAGACACGATGCCTTGCCGCCACTGACATAGACGACTGGCAGCTTCCAGCATCCCCCTGGGCCAGTTCTCCGAAAGATGTCAAAGGCAGCATTCAAGACGGTGCATGACGCATGCCATGGAGTGTCCGCTTTCCCCAGATTCTTCTTCACGCCATATTGGACAAGCCACTCCTCTGTCGGAACATAGCCATAGTACATGATTTGTGCCATGCTGGTTTGTCTAAGGAAGGGGGAAATCAATTTGGAGAGCAGGAAAGCGGGCAACCCAGTGGGACACGTACAATAAGAGTTTGGGTTTGTGGAAGATACGAAAAAGGAGAACTTTGCAACGAGCCAATGACTGACTTTAAGTTTGCGGGGAAATGCACCATGATATCATGATTATGTAAGAAGTGGATCTCCCGTGCCTCTCGGCAGGCTCCGGCATCCTGCTCATTGTCTTCATCACAGCGCGCATGTGTTAGGTATATTGTTTTTCCTTCGCGCTGACTTTCTGACTTGCTTGCAGAATCCGCTGCGCTCGCAAAAGTCGGCGTTCTCCGACTTTGATTCTCCGCTACTGTACAGTTACTACTTAAACCTTCGTACCTGCACATGTACCGGAGAGTTTTTTTTCTGGATCTCGCAACAAGAGTCTCACTTTCGGTTCAAAATATGTGAGGAGAGGCTGTGTTTGGGCACAAGCGTCTTATCACACGAGTTTTAGGAGCTCTTGCGGATCAAACGACGAAAGAACCGAAAGTGAGACTCTCGTTGCGAGATCCAGAAAAAACTCTCCGGTACATGTGCAGGTACGAAGGTTTAAGTAGTAACTGTACAGTAGCGGAGAATTAAAGTCGGAGAACGCCGACTTTTGCGAGCGCAGCGGATTCTGCAAGCAAGTCAGAAAGTCAGCGCGAAGGAAAAACAATATACCTAACAGCATGGGAGGAGTAATGATTTGAATTTTGTTCGACACTTTCCTCGAGCTCGCTTCATGGATGTTTGTAATAGCACGCCTTCAGTCGGAAATACCTCCATCTATTCTCGATGTGCCCTGCTTCCCAAAACGTTTACTAATCAGAAAGACCACTGCGCATTTTTTTTTCTTGATCATCTGATAGCAAGTGGATCCCGAGCAGTGGAACAGGAAACATGGGTTCATTTGTATGGTGCCCCTTCGATTTGATACGTTCCGATTCTTTCAATGATGTTCCCTGCGACGCCTACCTACACCGATCGCGCGCCCATTTCTCTCGTTGCATGAAGCTTAAGCATCGGACAATCAACGCCCGTCACTCCCAACATACGCGTCTTCCTCTACGAAAAAAAGCACCGCAGCCAAGTATCATTTCCTACACTGTCTATCCGTAGCGCATGCATCCGAAAGCAACGACGTAACGTATTATACAGCAACAAGCACAGCAAGCAAAAAATAAGCAGCTTTCCGACTGGCGAAAGCAAAAGAAGAAGAAACGAAATGCGGATCGGATGTGAGAGGTATGCGCGCATGTATGGGGGATTGACGAACCCAGCCTTGGGAACGAGTAGATCAGAAGTAAAAAAAAACGCGGAGAGTCAGCGAGAACAAAATGGCGAATAAGTGTATATCGTGTGTGTATATGTCCCAGTCGCCCGCACAGTGCACGTCCCACCGTTCACTCCTTCGCCTCCAAATTATACCCCGTCGCCGATGCCGTCCCCACCGACGGCGTCACCCTCGCCGACACATTCGCACTGATCCCCGACGTAATATGCGGCGCCCAAAATATGCCATTCGGCGGGGTGACAGGGCCAGGCGTGGCGGGGGTCGAGACGGAGGGGGTATTGACCTGCGACCGGTTATGCGCGAGGTGCGCGCGAACGAGGTGGCCCGCGGCGAGGGCGGACATGAGGGAAAGTTCGCCGGCCATGACGGAGGCGGCGACGATGCGGGCGAGCTGTTGCGCGTTCTGTCCNGGGTGGGTCGGGTGCGCGCCTTTGATGCCGAGCATCTCGAGGACGGCTTGTTGCGGCCCGAGCACGGTGCCGCCGCCAACCGTGCCCACTTCGATCGAGGGCATGGTGACGGTCACCAACAGATCCTGACCGTCGTTCGTTCTGCAGACCACAACAGAAAAAAAAAATGAGGACGAGTTGTACATAGAAAGGCGCGCGAGAGACACTCACGGCTCCATCAAAGTCATGCAGTTCGACGACTCGACGTTCTGCGCGGGGTCCTGACCGGTAGCGAGGTAGATCGCGGTCAAAATATTGGCAGCATGGGCATTGAAACCGCCGATGGAGCCAGCCATGGCGCTCCCGATCAAGTTTTTCTTGATGTTCAAGTTGCAGAGGGCCTCGACGGTGGTCTTAAGGACGGCCTTGACGACCTTGCCTGGGACGACGGCCTCGGCGACGACGCTCTTTCCACGGCCTTCGATCCAGTTGATGGCGGCGGGCTTCTTGTCGGTGCAATAGTTACCAGAGAGGGCGAGGACGACCATCTCGGGGAAGTACTTGGCCATGGTCTCCAAGGCCTTCTCGGTGCCCTTGGAGATCATGTTCATGCCCATGGCGTCGCCGGTGGTGGTGGCGAAGCGGACATAGAGGGTGCGGCCTGCCAAAGTGCACTTGAGCCTCTGCAGCTTTGCGAATCGCGAGGTGGACTCGAAAGCCTCCTTCATGATGGCCCCGCCCTCGTCCGAATCGATCCAAGCCTTTGCCGCGGCGGCCACAGAGATGGAAGGAAAGTCGATGGCGGGGCCTCGGGTCATGGCGTCGTAGGTGATGACGGTGGTGACGCCTCCGCCGGCGTTCAGGGCCTTGCACCCGCGCGACGTCGACGCGACGAGCGTGCCCTCGGCCGTGGCCATCGGGATCGGGAACACCTCGCCGTCGACCTTCAGAGGCCCGGCGATCCCGAGCGGAATCGGAATGTACCCGACCACGTTCTCGCAGCAGGCGCCCACCACCCGGGAATAGTCGTAGTGCGACATCGGGACATCCGATCGCTCCAACGTCTGCGTCTTGGAAGCACGCGCTGCATCAGGAAATCAGCATCCCATTCTAAGAAAAAGACGCGCGGAAGAGACGCACAGATCAGAGCGCGACGAATCGAAACCGCTCGCTCGAGATCGCCGAGCACCTTTTCGAGCGCATACGGCGCAATCTTTCCATTCTGGGACAAGAGAATGACTTCCTCGTCGTTCAACATGGACAGAGACACGGACACCGGCCGTGGCCCATTCTCATACACATCGATGCACTCTTCCAAACTTCTCACGCTCACAGACCTCGACGACGTGTCCTCCTCGTCCGTCTCGTCGCTCGGATTCAACCGTGTCTTTTGAGCCTTGAGCGCCTGGTCCACCGAATCCAACATCTTCGAGATCCCATTCACAGACGCCACTCGTGGTATCGGCGCGGGCGCAGGCTTGGCCGCTAGGGGTGCCGCGACGCTGGCCGGAGCAATGAACTGCTCCACGCGAGGCTCTGGCAAGTCGATGTGCGACGGCGCGCGGCTCACCTTCACTGGCTTCGCCGGTTCCTCCGCGGTGAACCGCACGTTCTGTGGGGGGTGGGCCGTGCGCGTCGAGCCCGTGCCGGTGGCGATGCCCTTGAGCAGGTATCCGTTGAGCGCGACGCTCACTCCGAGCACCAGGACGATCCACTTGGACAGCACCGGGTCGCCGACCAGGCTTGTCCACGACGACATGAAATCGTCAAACAGGTGCTCCTCGGAACCCTTGGCGTCCTTCGTGGAGACCACAGGGACGACCCGAACGTGGACGGGAGGCGCAACCTTCACGAACAGCTCCGTCTCGGACGCATCCACGCTCGCCGCCAACGACGCGAGCACGGTCGAGATCGACGGCGTCGTCAGATCGACCTTGCGCGCAGTGGGCACGAGCTCCGAACTCAGGATGGGCGACTGGTAGATGCTCGACACCGGGGTCAGAGTCGCGCACAGGTTGAGGATGTGCAACGTCAAGAATGACACGATCTGGAGCAGAGAAGATCAGCATCGGCCGAGTCGCACCAAAGGAAGAGATAAACGACGAACCAAGAGCAACTTCAACCGCGCGACGGGGCTCTCTTCCTTGGTATCCTTCCCCTTGCCGTCCACACCATGGGTCTGCCTCAAAAACGACCCCTTGACTCCGAGTACAGCCGCCGACGTCCTCTGTCGGAAATTCAATTTGGGCATCTGCAGCTGTCCA
Organism: Bondarzewia mesenterica; assembly: GCA_004802705.1. Classification (NCBI taxonomy): domain Eukaryota; kingdom Fungi; phylum Basidiomycota; class Agaricomycetes; order Russulales; family Bondarzewiaceae; genus Bondarzewia; species Bondarzewia mesenterica. The sequence continues at coordinate 25,331 of SGPL01000220.1, forward strand.
CCAGCAGCCCCATTCACCAGCGCCGTCTTGGTAGTTGTCCCCGAGCGAGACAGCGTCCTGAACATCTTGATCCTCCTCACCTCGATCATCACGCTCAGCACCGCACAATAAAATGTCGCCATCGCAGCACAGTCAATCGTCAACAACAGCGCCGCCAACGCGCAAAACTCCTTGAGCCCTCCGACCTTGCTGTACGCCCCGATTAGCAGCACCGCGATCTCCAGAGCATAGTCCCGCAAGATCGGGTTTGCCACCTTGTCCAGCGCCTCCATGATCAATTCCGGTGCGGGCTTCATCTGCCCGCGATACCGGCCCTCCTGGACGGCCGGCGTGAACATGTGTGGATGGCTAAAAACAGCGCGGGCGAGCCGGAGTGGCTTGTCAAAGCCGACGGTGCAAACGAGGAAGGGAAGCGCTTCGGTGAGGCTCACGGGTTCGAGGGGGATGTCGAGGTAGCCTGCAATAGGGAGGGCGACGATGAACGAGAGGATGGAGGACGAAAGGATGGCTGTCATCAACCAAAAGTTGGAGCCCAAGCTCCTGGAGGAAAGGAAGAGCCGAATGAAGGTCGTGTGCATGAGGACGTAACCGGCAAGAACGAGCAAGATGTCCAACGAGTCCGCCTTTTTGGTGAGGTCCCAGAAGCGCATGACCATGGCGCGTGCCGCGTAGGCCACCCACTTGCCGCTCTTCATCTCCCCGATCCTCTCAGTTTCACGGTTCTCGACGACATACTTGACGTTCCCGAGCTCCTCCGAAGCGAACGTGGCCTGCTTCTTGAATGCACTGAAGAAGTCTTCCCTACCACCAGGCGTGAAAGATAGCGTGAGGACCTCTGACGCGGACGAGTCAAAGACGGTAGAGACGAAACACGGCGTTGAGGTACCGTCACCGGCGAGTGGATGACAGAGGTCGGAATATGTTTTGCCCGAGGAAGAAACGAAACGGTGTGTCAGATATTCTGTGACATTGTCCATGGAGTTCTGAATATGTGGGAGACTCTGAGAAGCGAATAAAGCATCAATTCCCTGTTCAAGCACGGTCTCTCGAAAATACCGGACATACCTTCTTCGGAACCTTCGCATCCGGCGAGAAAACTATCTGCTGCAACTCGAGCGCGCTGGGACTCGACCGAGCGTCGTACCAAGTGTTCTCGTTCACGGCGACCCATTCGCCATCGCTCAACAGTGCGTGCGCCGGTCTCAGCGTCGAAGTCGACGCCGGGGACAGGAAAGACGAGTGTTTGATTGCCGAAAGGACGTTAAAATACGCAAAGGTGGCGGCGATGAAGAAGAAGACGATGGTCTCTATGGGTTGTGAGGTCGCATGGATGGATATCGGTCGAATTAGAGCCCGCATGCTGAACGCAGTGTATGGGGCAAGGGTATGAGGGCGGGGGGAATTAGGGCTAGCCTCTGGACACTGTTATATAGATAGGAGAGAAACCCAATTGTTGAGGAGCATGAACAAACAAAAAGAGGGTTAGTTCGGTCACTCGAGACAACGAAACAAAGTATGGACATAGGATCCGGGATGAGACAGATGACGCACCGACGCGTCTAGAATAAATCAAATAACTCTCTATATATCCACAAGGTTTTTCCGGGTCGAAATATTATCGGAAACCTCGCACGACCAGACGCGTTTAAGCGAGGGGGAGGATATGGGGCAGGGTGGGTGAGGAGGAAACGAGGAAATTGGGGGCGAGTCCGAGGCTTGGGTGGAACGATACGGTAGCATATTTATTGCCTGATGATGGACCCCGATCACCTCCCGCGCTTATGCAGCCCCGCGTATGGCTCTTCGTTTAATTTCTTGTCAAATCCCTTTACGGTAAACGCTCACTTCCCGTCCACGCACACACACACTTCGTTCTATGCACCCTCGAGCCGCACAACATCCGCGTTTCTGTCCTCTCGCAGTCTCTTGCGTTTATCGTCGATACTGTAGCAGGTCGTTCAGCGCCTAAGTACATATGCGCGTCGAATTCTTTCAGATCCGAGGTCGCATAGAGATTGCATAACCCACAGCTTGTAACGGAGCTCCTCAGCCAAGGTTAGGTATGCAGTTGCGCTGCGCCGTCATCGGCCCTCGCTCGCCAAGACAAACGCCTTACCATTTTCTCCCTCTTTCGTTTTTTCAAACCACCGTCTAACTGTAAGTACATATATCGCGGCCATCAGCTACGCCCCATGAGTACTTGGGTGAGTAAGTATGCTCCTCACGTCCCTTTTTTTCACCCTGGAGATTTTGGCCCAAGGAATGACTGCCCCGCCTGGTCACGGATCAAAAGCTGTGGGTTCGATGGACATAGCCAATCATGAGTATCCTCCAATCCCGATGTTACTTATCTCCCCGTCGAGCTCACACTCACACATACCCCATGCGTATGCCGGATTCAATCTGCAGTTGTTCGACGCTCAGTCTCCATCAAGGTCCAGATCCGGCACTGATAACTACTGTATGCAAACGTATCACACCGCCCGTCTCGCAGCTTACACCACCTTCACCGCCACCCTATTTTCCTTACAGCGGCAGCGCCTTGACCCTTGGGGGTACTTAATGTAGCGTTCCAATCAGCATCAAAATCAGATACGGTATGTATCGTATGGCATCCTACAATATGTTCCTGGTTCTGATCAGCCCCGTATTTATACTAACCTCTGCGTTCTTCTCTTCCAGATCGCAGCACCCATATAAGTCCTGTGCACACAGTACCTCGGTGGATGTTTTCAAATAGGTTCGTCAACCACATATCCGATGCCTTCTCGCCCGCGCGCTTCTCTTTTTTTTCTCTCTTCGCAAAGCAAGCGCGCGCCTCGACGTTCCGGATGAGTGAACCGCCTCGGAACCCACTGCCCATCCCGTTTAAAACGCGTCACATCTCAAAGTGCATCGCGTCGCGAGTGTCTTTCATTCTTTGAACCCAAGTTGGCTGGCAACTTCACCGGTAGGGATTTTTGTACGCATGCATGAATTTTCCTCTCCATCCACGCCTATCGGACCGCTTTCCCCCCTTTCCCTTTGCAAAGACCTCCATTTCATCCGTAAGCCGTCACGATACATCTATCTCCGATATCAACAACCGCCAGATCGATTTTCATGTTGACCAACCACACATCCCCTTCCCATCCATGCGCTCTCCAGCAACAGACAGATAGACTGAACAACATCCATCATCACTTCCAGCACACCAGACCAGCCCACAGCATCCCACTAAAAGCACGCTCTCGAAATCTTCGAATCGAATTCCAAATCTTACGCCCCTATTCTGATTTTATTCGGAATTGATCGCACGGCGCACGTACTTTAGGGTAAGCAAATACTCAGTAGTTTTCTTCCCCCCGCAACCTCAAGCGCGGCGAGATATGTAGTATGTTACAGCAGGTGCGCGATGCACGGACGTCCCTTGATTGTCCTCGATTATCTATGTACATTTTTACAGTAATGGTATTTGCTGATCCTTGCTTTGCGTTACGGTTGCCTCCTTCAATCAAGATGAACTGTTCGTACACTCGTCGGTTGTTGTCAACCGTTCAAACGTTCAACGTTCAACGTCAATGGTTCCAATTCTTTGAGTGCGTTCACTCATTCGCGGCCTGTGACGCCATGAACAAGTACCCCGGATACCTCTCCGGATGCGGGCAACACTCATAGCCTGGAGCAAGGCGAAAGATATGAACTTTACGCAAGTTGTATGTACGAAGGTGCCGCACGGAGAGCCGCTCCAAGGAGAACAACGCCAACCCCACCAAGACTACCGTGACACGAAATGTCAGCCAACGCAACTAGAATGGGAGTTCACGAGTCAACCGTCTCATGTGAGGAAGACATGGAATTTCCTCCGTAGTTTTCACCGCGTCAATGGTCCTATGGAAGATAAATTCCAAGTTTGTGAACGCTCCAGAGGCAAAGGTAACACCTCAAAAAGCTCATTTGTTGTAGAGCCGAACAAGGCGTCCGAAACATGGGAGGGATATCTATGACTGGTCGCACCCGAATATACAGATTGGAATCGCAGTTTCAATGCAAAGTGATGACGTGCATGTCGTGTTATCGCATATCATATAGACTTGGATACATGACGAGAGTAGAAAGGAAAGGTCGGAAGGAAAACAGAGATGATAAGACGCGCACATATTACTATACACAGACAATCAGTATAAAGATACAGCGCAAGTGAGGGGAACGAAGACGTACGAAGGTGAGCGCAGCACCCTTCGTCTTTTTCTCACCACCAAGCTCAAAGCTAGAAGATGATCGTGTGAGCGACGTATCATAGAGCAGTGAAGCGAGATTGGAAGGCACGCACTGTTTGCAACGCTTGAGCGATAGCTGCATCTTGTATTTGCACACTGTGCACTCCAACCGAAGCACGACCTTCTTCGTCGTCTTGGCCTACGCACCCCACCAATCGTACGCACAAGAGTGCACAAACCCATGATTGTTCAGAAAAGATGCTTCCCACACGAACGAAACTAAGATTCGCACCTTCTTGTGGAAGACGGGCTTCGTCTGACCACCGTAACCGGACTGCTTACGGTCGTAACGGCGCTTGCCTTGCGCAGCCAATGAATCCTTGCCCTTCTTGTACTGCGTCACCTTGTGTGGGCTACCGACACACCACCGTACCACGAAATCTCAATCCCCTGCCATAGATCGAAGTATTGATTCGAAAAGAAAGACGCACGTGTGCTTCCTGCAGTCCTTGTGGGCGCAGTCTAAACAATAACAACACCAATGAGATCAATACCACTCTTCCTGTTCACAAGTCAAGCGATTTCTGGTAACTCACATGTCCGGCGAGTCCTATACGGATCAAACGTATGATCAAAACTTCGGCATGATTCATGCAAGGGGGACGGGCTCACTTGGGGATGTTGACCATTTTGTTTCGTGTGGGGGCTTGACGAGTCGGCGGTCGATTGAGGATTATTGGGCTGGTAGGGCGGCAAATTCCGAAGCGTTGTGTACTGTACAGTTGTCCAGCACAAAGTTTGGACTCCGCGTCAATATGTGGCTGCTATGTGGCTGCTCCTGGAAGACATCGACCAGCACAAGACGGAACGGCACTGGAAGCCTGAAGACAGACTCTTTGGCTTTTGCATTCTCGTATCTTGCCTGGGACCAATTCGATTGCAGGACCTCTTTTCTAGAACTCGAGTTGTGACTGAGTGGTGGCGCTTGTAGCAGCCTATGTCTCCGAGTGGGAGGTTCACCTGCCTCTGTGAACAACCAAGCTATGCCGCAAACATTTCTTCTGTTCCCACAGGAAGCTCTGTTCAAGACACATGCTTATTAGTCGCTTCACGGCGTTGCTTCCTATCACCTCTTTGCAGGATGTCGCATATCTCTCGACTTCACACGCTCGCGTTTCATATATTGATATTATACTTGTGGGCGAACCTCCATCGCGCCATTGGCGCGAGGTTCAGCAGGCAACTCCACACTGTAACTTNCTATGCCTCGTGTTTGAGTGNCGTNCCCCCNCCCNNCNCNCCCAACACACTGCCTCCACCGCGCGCAGACGATAGGATGAGAGTTTCGTTGTGACATAGCTGACCACTCCTGATCCGAAAACGGATATGTTTCTGTGCTCGAGGTCGATGTGCGATCTTCATTTTTAGGTGAGAGTGTATTTTTATATCTACTGCACTGCTTCTCGTCTCTATGTATGCCCGACGGTACCAAATGCATCTCAAGGCATTGTTTATATCAATGGATGTTGTGTTCTTCGTTCTTCGGGGAAGTGCAGATCAGCCTAGAAAATGAGCTTGCCGCGCGCGTTGGAGTTGCGCAAGATATGGCCGAAGTCAAAACAAGAGGTGCCTATCACAGGTCGCCCTCTGTGCGCCGCGAAATAGTGTGAATATCGATCTGGTAGTTTAAAAATGCAAGAAGCCAGATAAAATTGAGCCGGTCTGTCGCGATGTCTCTGCGTCAAGCACTCACAATGATAATGATGCCAATCAATTTTTAACCATCGTAGGGTCCGCACCCAAATCCTCGATCACTCTCTCCACGCCTCTCGCCGCTTTCATGGACGCAAAGCCAAAACTGACGCCTCCTCCCATTGACCTCTCCTCTCCCCGTCCGCCTGCCTTCTTATGTTCGTCGACTAACTTGCATAACCCCTCCAATGTCGTCCACAGCGGCGTATACCCTAGGCCTCCTTTTTCCGGAGCCAACCGTGCGCGTGAATCGTCCCATATGAGATGGACCATCGTCAATGCAAAGAGAGAGGGCTGTAGGTTAATGAGGTCGCCGTTAAGCTTCGGCATGTACGCGCCTACGCGGCGGGCGAGAGCGGTGGACGAGAGGAGCATGAACGAGTGTGCCAGATGAATCACTTCACAAAAGGTGGGAAAGGAGAAGCATGCCTGTTGCGGAGAGTTCAGGGAAGACAGTGAGGCCGTCCGTCAGGGTATTCAAAGTGGTATATACATCGCCGTATGTGACCGGTGGGCCCGCATCTGTGATACAAAATGCTTGTCCGCCGATGTCAGGGTTCGACGCACCCTGTACGATATCGATGAGGCGCCGTTCGTAGCACAGGTGTGCGAGAGACCCATTCTCGACATAGACAAAATTCTGAAGGATGTTACCGATCCAAGTTGGGTTGACTTGTCGCACGAGATACGATCCGCAGAGAATATCGCCTCCGGGACCATAGATGCCATTGCCCGGACGTATACAGCCCGTGCGAAGGACAGTCCCAGACACCGTAGGACTCCTGTCCGCCGCACGGACGAGCCTCTCGGCCTTCACCTTCGACGCGGCATAGTTAGAGAAGAAGTGCTCGTGCCTCTTGGGTATTAAAGTATCATCGTCCGTGATTGCCTGAACAAAGTAGTCCGGTTCTTTTTGCCACGGCCACAGCCAAAACTTGGTACGCCTCACCGAGATGGAGCCAGAGGATGTGTACACCAGGACAGATGTGTTGATGGAGCGCGCAGCGCTGATGATGTTCTCTGTGCCTTGGACGTTGACCTTGTCGGAGAGATGCAGTAGGTCAGGGTGTCGCTCGTAGAAACGGATATTTGCGGCAGTATGAAAGACTGTGGTTTCCAGCGAAGACTCGTCGGAATGATCAGATGCGGCGGTTGGCCAAGGGGCATGAAATGCTGCATCCACCGCAACCTTGTCGGAGATATCGACAAGTCGAAAGTCAACCTCCGTCGCGCGTCCAATGGTCAAGTCCTTCCGCGTCGGAAGGCGCAGGTCGAGGACCCGTATGCATTCAGGATCCTCCCCACGGTCGAGCAAGTGACGTACAATCCATCCGCCCAAAAATCCTGCCTGCAGCATCATGATATATATGTCAGAAGAAAGTTAATTCACTGGCGTCTAGGCTTAGCCTTGACCACAAAAAGCACGGAGTCGCGACTTACCCCGCCCACCACAATGTATCTCCGCCCCGTTCGAGGAGGCAAATGACCTTCGATAGAGATGGGGTTGTCTGCCAGGCGAGTCGCCGCACGCTTTGCATCCTCCTCAGTTAGTCGGTGAGGGGAGAAAGCGGACTCGGCATTCGGAGAAAGTCTCATGAGTTTGGCATCGTTAAGTCGAATATAAATGTATAAAAGTAATGGTATGAACAGGAAGGCGGCAACAAGGCTTATGTTCATGGCAAGTTCGTCGGGAGTAGAGGCGAGCTGACCTGAGCTGACTGACGACGATTGTGAGCGCTGGGCCAGGCTGGGCCTCGCTCGGCGCTGCTTTCACCATTTTCATGACTAAAAGAAATTGACAGTAAGATATTCTCAGTTGCGACGCTGAAAGTCCGATACGCGAAGAAATGCTGAGAAGAGAGTGCAAAGGAGGTTGAGAGTTACTACAATAACAACCATGCTACATACAAGAATCAGATGAGAAGCACCAGGGCCAGCATAGATCGCTAACTACTGAGCATCTTCCATGCGCAGCATGTGTTTTACCGAAGGCCAAACCAAGTACATCACTCTACTATGCTAGCATTATCAAACACCGGGAAACGATTGAGGATTAGAAAGCAGAACGAAGTACGATCATGAAGGGGCGGGAGGGGCAGGCTCGTTTGGTGGAGGCGCTGCGCCAGTAGCACCCGGTTGCGTCGCACTATAGCCTTGTGCATAGTACTGAGCGGCGTACTGCTGCTGCTGGCTTGCTTGCCAATCCTTGAACTGCTGTGAGTTCACGTCGTAACCAAACGCGGCCCTAGATGAGAAGCGCATCAGAATCAGCATGGACCAAGAAGCCATACCGATATACAGAAGACGTACCAATACGTAGCAAAGGCGTCTGTGTCCGTCGCCGCTGGAGGGCCTGCCGCAGCAGGTCCTGCCCCGCCAGCTGGGGGAGCAGGAGGCGCACTGCCATCAGGAGGGGGAGGTGGCGGCTGTTCACCAGGTGGGGGAGGCGGAGGCGCGGCGGATGGAGGTGGTGGTACATAGCCCTAGAGCGATCACATGGTCAGAGTAACGTCAGTTTCCAAACAACGTGAAGGAGAGTGAAAGGAAAATAGTTGAATGGCATTTGGGCCTGCAACGCGTTTTGAGGATGAGCAAAGTATACATACGGCGAAGGCGCTGTAAGCGGCGTACTGGGCTTGCGCTTGATGGAGCTCCATCTGCTGTTGTTGCACGATGACTTTGACTTTGGCATGCTCGGAGCGAACGACTTCGAGTAGGTCTTCCGTGAGGACCTTTGCACGAGCGACCTGGCCATCGTCTGGTCCACTGCCTCGAGATGTGAGTGTCCAAGCTACAAAATGGGTCGCGATATGCTCACGTTATATGAATATGCATTGGCTCGTCCGATTCTCGACCTGTCTCCTGATCAATGAAACCTGATCCCTGCCCTTTGATCTGCACCCGAGTACCAGTCTCCTGTTGAATGTACTTGACGAACATGCCCTAGAAACGACGTTGGTAAGACAAAAAAAGCGCGAAATATGAAAACCGTACCGTTGGTCCAACAACCTTCGCACGAACGTTGAAGTTGCGGATAGATTCAAGACCAACTGGGATTTTCTCTTCTGGCCATTTTCGCTGCGAAGAACATTAGATGTTGGAAGAGACTCCGATGAGGTAAGAAAAGTGTACCTTCTCTCGTCTACCATCCTTTTTATCCTCCACCAGAGATCCCATGTCAATCGCGATCAGCTCATTGACCTTGTCAATAGCATTTTGCAGGATCTCCTGCGTCGTTGCGGCAATGTGCAAATATAGCGGGGGGTCCTTCTCTGTAGCCTTCGCCCTGTCTGGATACCACACACCTTTCGTGCTGATTGAGGCACCCGTCTCTTCATGGATCTACCCAATTATCCAATAAATCAAGAGATTGTGGTTCAAAGTAAACACGGCTCACCTGTGTCTGCGTCGCCCCCTTTGTCAACATATACCTATTCCTCACATCATTGATATCAATATCATGTGTAAACTCTGCATCGAAAGGATCCTTCTGCCCCGGTGTCAAGCCGCCAGCACTTCCTGCTCCACTAAACTGTGCTGCGATTTTGGCCGCAATGGCTGCGGCAGCAGCTGCAGGTGTCGACGGGCTCTTCCCTTCTTCAACCTTTTGTAATTTGGAAGGAGATTCGCCTTCCTCTGGTACGTCGGACCACTTGCGTTTGGAAGACATTGGGGAATGTTGATTGGGCGAAGGCTGAGACTGGTTGAGGGAGAGGATGGCTGACTTATTTGGCCGTTGTTTGTACCTCCTTGGTAACATTTGGCATGTGGGAAAGTGTGTACTGTAGTCTGCCAGCGCCTCGGCAGGATGTGAGGGAAAAAACTGTCTTCGAGCAGACAACAGCAAAATGGCATCATGTACAGTATATAGTAGCATGGTAAAATATCTATGAGCAGGATTCGTGCAATAAGAGGGAGAAAATCGCAAAATAATTGTACCCTCAGTTTTATGAGAACATCACGTGGATGTATATTTATGCCTCGTGACCGTCGGAACCGGACGCGACAGGTCACGACGGGTCGCGTTACATTGTTCAAACGTTCACTTAAGCTCTCGGCTCCAGTTAACATAACTTCCAAGCGACCGAAGATAAAGGTTTGCATGAATATTATACTCTCGGCATTATTTTCTGTACATAATTTTTTTTAGAACGGTTTGACAGCGATTTTCAAGGCCTCTCTACTATTCATCTTGTCCAACGCCTTTTGGTAGTCGGCAATGGTGTAAGTATCCGTGACCTGTTAACAATAGCATCAGCAGAGACACTAGATAATGATTTAATCAGATCTAATGTGGACTACCATGCCCTTGATTCGGATTTTGCCACTATCAAGATACTGAACTGCACGCGGGAAGCAGTACATTTGAGCAAAAGAACCGATGATCTGGGCATGGACTCTTGAGTTTGAACTCTCTCATGGGACCAGATCAAGATAACTCACATTGATCTCGTCACCAAAAATCTTTGAGGGTGACCAATGAACGAGAGCCTGGTTGTTGTACACGCCATAGATAAGAAGAGTTCCTCCTCTGCGCACATAATTAATCGATTCATTTGCGATCTTCTCTGCACCTGTAGCCTCAACCTGAATTCATAAAATGAGATTGTTGCCATGAAGAAAAAACTATTCGACGTACCACAATGTCAAACCCAAAGGGATAATCCTCCTTTATCTTCGCCCACTGGGATTCAGAATTTTCCCTGTTGAGCTCAATGTACGCGTCACCAGCACCCAGCTGTTGAGCGATATCTGTCTTGATACCCTTATTTGCAGCGATCACCACCTTGGACGCGCCGTTCAACTTCAGCAACTGTGCAAGAACAAGACCTGTGGGCCCTGCACCAATGATAAGAGCTTCCACCCCAACGGGGGCATTGAGCTTGTCTAGGCCGTGGATGGCGCATGCGGTTGGCTCGACAAGGGTTGCTTCTTCGTCTGAGAGATTGTAGATCTTGTATACCTTGTTCGCGTCACTGCGGGGCGTGTAAAGGTAAATGGTGCACGCTTGTTGACAGAATCAAAGATTGAGGCTTACAATACAACGTATTCTGCGAACCCCCCTGCCATGCTTACACCTCGACCGAGATAATTCTCGCAGAGGAGCGGTTTCCCACGGCGACAATAGAAACAAGACCCGCACTATGCAATATAAAACGCTCAACGAAAATATTAAAATGAAGCATGGAAGAGCGATCGATGCTCACGACTATACTTGGGTCTGCAACGACACGATCGTTTGGAGAGAAGCCTTTGACGTTCTTTCCTATCAGCGCGAGCTGACCCACAACTTCGTGTCCAGGAATAAGCTGGAGAAATGGACGACGGCATTAACTACACTCAATAAGTGAGGTCATATTCGGCTCCCAACTTACGGGAAATTTGGCGATGAATTCTCCACCATGGATATGAGAGTCCGTTCCGCAGATTCCTGACATAGACGATGAGAAATTTGACTGACACATGAATGTCTCTAGGTTCATTTACCACAGGTGGACACTGGTAGAAAGAAAGAATGAGTCGTTTGCACGGCAAAGAAATTGTGGTGATCGCGGACGGGCCTTTGATCAGGACTTCATCATCACCTATCTGCGGCACAGGTACTTCACGGACAGTAAATTGTTGAGGCTATCGGCGATGATGACGCGAACGCGTTGATATCATTGTATGTCGCCGGTAAATATTAGAAACATACGGCAGTGTAGTAAACAGCCTTCATTGTAGATCTCTCTGAGTCCATGTTCAAAGTGCAGTATATCTGGGATAGAAGCAGTCAGTCTCTTGTCGTCAAAGAAAAATCGACGAACTCACTCACATGAGGGTCTTGAGACAAGAAGCTTGACGATCAAGGCTAGTGATAGCGATGGATAAGTAAGAGGGCAAGCTGAAGGTCAATAGAGGGTTGTTCGACTTGAGAACCGTTCAAGATAAACACGATCGACACGCGTGTCTACGCATGCACGGCCCGAGACTCCCGGCGTGCCAACCTGCATCAACAGCTCCGTTCGGACATCAGAATGAGAGTACTAATAATAAGAGGCAATGAGTTGTATGGCGCTCATGGGTCGATCGGAAACTTGGATTCAAGAAGAAGGGACACCATCCTCAGCTTGCAGAGGATGCAATAGAGGGGAGGGTCTTGCAGAGTAGATGACGAGTCAATATGACTGGCCGTTGACACGTATTAGACACAAAAATCAGGTATGGAAACTAAATGGAAGCAACAAATTGCGAGATCGAATAGCCAAACTGCTAGTAATCACGGTCATAAACTGCGAGTTATGAACGGTAAGCTGCGCACAATAACTATCGTATCTCATTGATCACCCACCTCTCAATGCAGATCTAAGTGCTCTGGTACACTGAAATGGTGTGAATCAACCAGCTTTCATACTCTCCAAGGAACAGGCAGAGGAACAGTCCGTCTCAACTCGAGACAAGTGTCGACAAATCGTGGGTCTGTATCCTCGGTAACAAATCCATGCCTAATCAAAAAATCGACGAGAGCGAGCGCAGAACTAGGTTTAAAAACCCCTGCGAGCAGATTGTCGAGGACAGTCTGTGCGTCCATGAGTTCAAAATTCTCGACCTCACCGTCCTCTGCGTTCACTCGAGGACGAAGGGATCCATCTGATGGAAGAGGAAGGTCGAAAAGGTAGTACAGACCAGGGAGGATCCAACCTGCTGGCGATCTGTTAGGATAAGGCAGAACGCCAACTGGCTGGAGATTGTTGGCGACAAAGTGAACGTCAAGGGAGGCTTCTTCGAAACATTCGCGAATTATCGTTGACGCTGCAGTGTCCCCTACATTGATGCCTCCTCCGACAGTGACGTCCAGTCGACCAGGCCAGCTATCAATACAATCAGAAATAAGTATGTGACGAAAGTAATGAGGGCTACCCACTTCTTTCTTGTCTTGGATCGACGAGGTATCCAAAACATAGTTTTCCCGGTCTGAGATGACTGATAGTACGCTGGAAGCTGAATTAGTCCCAGACAAGAATTTGCACATGATTAATATACTGACCGGTGAGTAAGCAGCCAAAGTTGGCGAACCCGAACAGTGGAAGAGCAGCACGCTCTATAGAGAAGGCGATAGAGTCATCAAAAGACTTGAGATCGTGAGATACATGAGATATGGCGCTATGATGATAGATGGAAAAAGCCTCATTGCTCCAACCTACACATTTCTCGTCGTTTTCAAATGACAGTCAAAAATGTCGCAGATGAAATCATACCTCGTAATATATCCTCAAAGAAACCTTTTTCTTTCCAATTTTTGACAAGTTGATTGATATGGAACGTCCTGGACTCCTTCCCACCTTCATTGATAGAGGATGAAAACGAAACAAAGCGTGCCCCTCCAGCATGAAAGCCGAATTCCCAAGGCGACTGATGTTTACTATGAAGGAGAGAGGAATGATGCTCTTCTAACGATCGGAGTACTAGCGGCCTCAGATATCCCACAGGTTTGGTCGGACCGTTGTCTGTTGGGGCTGCCACGAAGAATGGCACTATCGACTCCCGATGGGTGAGCGTATTTTCAGTTGTTCGCGTGTACACGAAGTTTGGCGTTGACCGATCAGAAGACAGCGATACATGCGGCAGCACAAGATTGCTTGATGACAGAACGAGGGGTAGGAGGCCAGGAGAATTTTTCGGCAATTGAAGAATCTGTCGCTGATTGCCAGGGTGGTAGAATCGCGCTAGAGAGTGCCTCCACTCCAAAGAGAGTCTCCTGAGTCTTCGACAGCTTGAGTTTCGCAACATCTAGGCGCCAGTGTAAGACAAGGAGACCAACAGTGCGAAGTTGACCGTCGAGCGCCAAAAATGTTGAGGGGCCGATTTGCGTCCGAGAGTAAGATGGCCATAATAATTAAAAGTCCGCGCAACCTCGAACTTGAAATTTTGAAACCTGGCAAATCAGTTCCAAGAATTGTAGAGTACCGCCAAAGTAACTCAAGCTTGGAGTACTCATACAGGAGCGAGTAGACTCAGAAAGTAGATACTGTGGCGTAAGACAAGGGCATAGGCTGGTGTCTGACAGTGTACACCGATCATGGGCTAAGCTGACACAAAGTCGAATGACGAGAGGTATGTGTAGTACAGTACTGGTACATAGATATCAGGTCAATGGCCGTCTCATCAGAAACTATCAGTTCGTTTGGCAATGTCGGTGATCAATCAGTTTGGAGAAGAACATACTGATGAAATGAGAAGTAATCCGGATGTCACCCTCCTACATACAGCAGATCGAAACGCGCGAGGAACGACTGCACATCCAAGCAGCATCCAAAAGAGCTCGATCATTGTCTGGCTTGGATGCGTCATCAATCGACTTCTGAACCGTCAGCGAGTTCTCCAGCGAGACTTCCAACAGAGTGTATTGCTTGGAGCGCGAGTCCTTAGCAATGGCGTTAAGAAGTGAACGACGGATTTCCACTGCCTCTCTGATGATCTTTCGAGCCTCCTCGAAACGACGAAGCTTGTAGAAATTCACCGAGAGGTTATGCAATGACACCGCAAGGTCGGGACGAAATTCCTTGGGATTGCTCATTACAAGCTCGCGTCGGATTTTCACTGTCTCCTCCATGACCTTGAGTGCATCGTTCCTGTGGTCGAGTTTGTTGAAACAAGATGCAAGTTGGGCGAGATGTAAACCTAGTGTCTGTCGCGGGACAGAAGATGTGTAAGAGAAGTCCGATCGATCTTGAGTGCCTCTTCGATCGCTCCGAGTGCCCTCAGGTGGTCACCTTGAGCGCTGTGTGAAACAGACAAAGAAAATAAGGCCTCTGAAAGAAGAGGGCGGTATCGACTCGGATTTCTCTTGGTGAGGTCTCGACGAATACTGATAGCCATTCCGATCGAGCTGACAGCGTCATCGTGGCAGTTTAGTGAATCGAGGCATTTGGACTGGGTGAAAAGGCAAGTAGCGAGGAGAGGATTGAAGCCATTTGGATCGTTATCAGCTAACGCCTCTGCGATATCGACTGCCTCTTTAGCTGTGGACGATGCTTCTTTTCCACGACCTTTGACAGTAGCAAGGGAGTCCGCGAGGTTATTGAGAGCTCGTGCGAGCCGCGGATTGAATTTATCGGGATCAGTGGAGGTAAGTGATCGCAGGTACTTTACGGATTCCACCAGTATATTCAGACGGTCTCCGTGTCTTCTCAAAACGAGCATGACGCTTGCCAGATTGATAAGGGAGCTAGCGAGGCGGGGCTTGAACTTCCGGGGATCTTTGAGTGTTAGCTCGCGATAGAGCTTGACCGCCTCTTCTGAGATACGCAGAGCTCGCCTAACGTCCCCGTCGAGAAGCTGTGTGAGGAGGACAGAATATTGATCGAGCGCATCGGCGAGGAAGGGAGTATACCGGTCCGCGTCTTTCCTGGCAAGATCCCGACACACCATGGCTCCCAATTCAGAAGCTGCACACGCATCCTCCCTTAGGTCCAAATCCCCAAGGGTCAATGCAAGTCGATAAAGGTTTTCAGCGGTGGATTGCGTAGATAAACCCTCCTTGTTACTGAACGTTCGTATCAGTCGCAAGCTATCCAGGACGGCCTCTTCCATCGCATCATCCGAATCGTTCATATCGCTGTACGCGATGATGGAACCGCGGAAAGAAATTGGTCTGGAGGAGCTGGACGATAGCAGTGTGTCCTTAATCGTTTTGACTTTGAATAGAAGATAATTGTTCTCGAAGGAGTGGGTGCTCGAAAGTTTCTTGAGTTCCTGTGTAAGAAAGGAGTTAACATCATGCTCAACAAAGGCAAATATAGGATGAAAATACATTTCTGGCGCTCGCCAATGCAGTATTGATCACTCTCGGGTTCATTCTGTTGGTACCGACAAGGCCAGCAGCTATTGAATGGTCGGATAGTGCTTCGCTGATACGTCGCGTGATGTTGTCGTTGACCCCTTGTCCCATGTCAACGAATCTCGATACCTTTAGAACATCAATTGACGACCCGGTATTGTATCAAAAGATCGCTCACCATGAAATGTCTGAAGCACACGTTCACCTTTTCTTTGATGGTAATGATTTCTTGATGAATGTCGTTTCGACGCTTCCAGCCTAGAAGCGCGAACTTGACAGACGCCAGCCTGATATTCTGTTCCGGACGGATGATATACTTGTTGCATCTCTCGTGATAATCAATTAGATCGCTATAAAGTGCATATCAGGCACAGACTATGCATGCCCAACGGGGTACACACCTTTTCAGAGCGGTCAGATCACGTTTCAGATTCTTGCCTGACTCACTGCTGATGATCCTTTCTAAATCAATCTTGCAAAGAAAGTGGATCTCATCGTAAAGGTCTTGAGCCAAAGACTTCAGTTGTTCCTGATTGTCTGAAGCCTTAACAAAGCTATGTATCAGAGCTAATAGACATGTAATGACAGGCGAGACGATGAAGGGGCTCCAGCCTGGTTCAGCAGATATACACCTGATCAATTGTTGCCTTGATGGCGAGTCCGAGATCGATGAAGTCTCTGGCAGAGAACGGGCCAGCCATAGATACGATGGGGTCAGGAGATGATCTCTCACGCTCAAAGAATGACCATGAATACTTTATAGCCTGAGCTACGATATAAATACTCCGTCCCTGGTAATCTTCACTAGGCACGCAAAGATCGTAGCAGTCAGATTCTTTTTGCCAGATTAGTATCCTGCAAATTACACCGGCCAAACTTACTGTACAGTGGTACTAGGCGTAACACAAGAGTCCTTCGGCGGCCCAGCATCTCGCTTTGCGTAGATGACTTGTGGATGCAGTATACAACTTCGGACGTCTGATCTGAGGAAGGAACATGGCCTCACCGGTCACCACGCAACGGCGGGGGTTGCAACGAAGACAAGGACGAAAGTTTGACTCGGAATGAACCTCACGGTTACTAAACGTTGACCTTCAACCATTCCAACCTTCAACAAACGTAGAAATTCGTGAGTCACGTGATATACATAATTCAAAACTTTTTCGAGTCTAACTTGAGTCTAACAGAACTTTGACTCCACGAAAACGGGCTTGACGAGCGTTTACACCTGGCGATGGCCTCTGACGCTTTGGCTCGTGTTGTCTCGAGGCTGCAAAACCTTCCGTCCATTTCTTTGCCAACAGATTACCCTCGTCCTTCAGGGGGACAGAAATTGGTGGAAGCGGCGCTCTCAGCCGACCTATCCGAACAGGCATCCCTTGGGTTGCTGAAGCTCGCTTTGTATACCGAAAATGCAGGTGATGAAGAAGAGGAAGAAGCAGTAGGTTCTTCACCGGGGACATCTGCCTTTCATCTGCTCCTTGCCGCCTTCGCGGTGCTCCTTCACAGATACACCGGAGACATAGATCTTGTCATTGGATCGTCGTCCGCGTCTGTACGTGATCCTCTCGTGCTCAGGATCTCTGTAGATCCAAACGACCCATTTTGGGCTGTGGTCATGAAGGTGCAGCAATTGGAGAAGGAAGCCGAGGCAGATTCCGTGCCATACGAGAGCATTCTTAAGGCACTGGGGAAGGACAAGGAGGATACAGTCCAGGGATCACGACCACTGTTCCGTGTCCGCTTCTTCGACGAGACGGACGAACAAAAGGAGAATCTGATACGGTCTACCAGCTTGACCTCCGACCTCACTATATTTGTGACTCGACCTCCGGCTTCGAGTCGCGCCTCTCTCGCCCCCCGGATATCTCTTCGGATTATCTACAACTCCCTCCTTTTCACTGCAGCTCGCATATTTTACATCGTCGACCAACTCTCTGTGTTGCTCCGCAAGGTCGCTTCGAACCCACTTCTTCCTGTCGGATCGGTGCCTTTGTTGACACCTGGTCAAAGAAGCACATTGCCAGATCCTACGGCGGACTTGAATTGGTGCGACTTTAAGGGTGCTATCACAGACATCTTTTCCCGAAACGCTCGCAAATGGCCTGGTCGCCCTTGCGTTATCCAAAGCGTGCCCGCCGTGAATCTAAGCGATGTCCAAGAGAAGCATATATTCTCCTACGGAACCATCCTTCGCTCTTCCAATATCTTGGCTCACCATCTGATCCAGGGTGGTATTCAGAGAGAGGACGTGGTCATGGTCTATGCTCATCGCAGTGTCGACCTCGTCGTCGCTGTGATGGCTGTCTTGAAGGCGGGCGCTACATTCTCTGTCATTGGTGCGTCGTATGGCAGCGAATCTCCCCTAAATGAGACCTATTCTTTTCCCGTTAGATCCCGCTTATCCCCCTTCGCGTCAAACTGTCTATCTTCGCGTCGCACAGCCGCGGGGGCTCGTTGTGCTCAGAGGCGCAGGCACGATCAGCCCGACAGTGCGGAAGTTCATCTCCACGGAACTGCAGATCTGCGTCGAAGTCCCTGCTCTGGAGCTGCTTTCTGACGGAAACGTCGTGGGAGGCGCAGGGATTGATGGGACCGATGTTTTGTCAGCGCAAACCTCCCTGGCTGACACGGACCCCGATGTCGTACTTGGTCCGGACAGTGTGGGTACGCTCTCGTTTACGAGTGGAAGCACAGGCATTCCCAAGGGTGTGAAGGGGAGGCACTATAGCCTAACGCATTTCTTCCCTTGGATGGGTCAACGGTTTGGGATTGGGGAGCAGTCGAAGTTTACCATGCTCAGTGGTATTGCTCACGACCCGATTCAACGAGACAGTAAGGTTTTCCATTGATGCGTCATCTCAATGTCATTGATGTGCTTTTGGTTCCAGTGTTCACGCCTCTCTTTTTTGGTGCTCAGTTGCATGTGCCCACTGCTGATGACATCGGTACGCCAGGGCGGCTTGCGGAATGGATGGCGGATAGCGAGGTCACTGTCACACACCTAACCCCCGCCATGGGCCAGCTACTGTCCGCTCAAGCTACCCGTCAAATCCCTACCCTCTTTAACGCATTCTTTGTTGGTGATGTCCTCACGAAGCGTGATTGCACCCGTTTGCAATCTCTAGCCATAAATGTGCGCATCATCAACATGTACGGGACGACAGAAACGCAGCGCGCAGTATCGTACTTCGCGATCCCTAATGTCGCGGAAGATCCGACGTTTCTAGCCACACAAAAAGATATCATGCCAGCTGGGGAGGGTATGGTCGACGTGCAGCTCCTCGTCGTTAATCGGAATGACCGAAACATTCCATGTGCCGTCGGCGAAGTCGGCGAGATTTACGTTCGTTCCGGTGGATTGGCCGAAGGCTACTCTGACGCGGAGGCAACCGCACAGAAATTTGTTACCAATTGGTTTGCCCAAGCCGCTACACCGCGGCCTGATACCATTCTCCGACCTGCCGCTGGTCAGCCGGGTCCGGAGGCCAAATATTGGAAGGGCATTCGCGATCGGATGTATCGTTCAGGAGACCTTGGTCGTTACATGCCAGATGGTATCGTGGAATGTACAGGACGTGCGGACGATCAAGTCAAGATTCGTGGGTTCCGTATAGAGCTCGGCGAGATTGATACACATCTTAGCCGGCATCCACTCGTCAGAGAGAATGTGACGCTGGTGAGGAGAGATAAGGACGAGGAAAAGATCCTCGTCAGCTATTTTGTTCCCTTAGATGGACCAGCTTTAGATGGTTTTGAAAGTGACATACCTGATGGGGAGGACGTCGTTGGTGGGATTAGAAAGTATAGAAGGTTGATCAAGGATATTAGAGAGCACCTCAAGACAAAGTTGCCGACTTACAGCGTCCCGACACGTTCGTGCTTTTTCATATCTCACAGCCTCTTTCTAACGACATACCCGCATCAGTGTTTGTACCCCTCAAGCGCATGCCTCTGAATCCCAACGGCAAAATCGACAAGCCTGCACTACCATTCCCAGACACAGCACAAGCGGCATCTGTCGAGCCAAAGGCCTTGGCCGCTCAGAAAATGACACCAACGGAACAGGCCATGCAAAATCTCTGGTCGAAGGTTCTTCCCAACGCGCCATCACCCATTGCTGTTGACGAGAGTTTCTTCGACCTGGGTGGTCATTCCATCCTGGCCACTCGCCTGATTTTCGAGATTCGTAAGGCATTCGTCGTCAATGCACCGCTCGGCTTAATATTTGAGCAACCTACAATCAGCGGTCTTGCCTCTGCGGTGGATGACTTACGCAACTCCGATCTTGGACTCGCCAATGGGGCCCCTTCTGCTACTCTGCCCACCGCTAAGAATGCGAAGAAAGCTGCGCCACCCGTTGTTGAATATGGAAATGACTATGAGACACTCCTGTCGAAATTACGGCCTTCCTATCCTCCTCTCCCCGCGGATTTTTCTTCTCGCATGCTGACCGTATTCCTGACGGGTGCGACTGGTTTCTTGGGTGCCTTCATTCTTCGTGATCTTCTATCTCAGGAAGATAGAGTGCATAAAGTTATATGTCTGGTTCGCGCATCATCACCAGAAAAGGCTTTGCAGCGTCTTAGAGAGGGCGCGACAGATCGTGGCGTGTGGGATGAACAGTGGCTCAACTCGGGCAGGTTGGAAGTCGTCCATGGTGACCTCGATCAGGATTTGTTTGGCCTTGGAAAGAGCGTTTGGGACCGCATTTCCAACGAGGCCGATGCCATCTTACATAACGGTGCCTTGGTGGGCAGCATCATTCACAGGCTTGAAGGACTACAACTGATTATAGCTTCATGCAGGTTCATTGGGTATACCCATACGAGCGATTGCGCTCGGTCAACGTTATCGGTACTCTCACTGCTATTGAGCTCGCTTCCGCTGGCAAGCAGAAGTCACTCGTGTTTGTGTCTTCCACGTCTGCCATCGACACCGAACACTATGTGCGCTTATCGGAGGCGCTGTCCCAGAATGGTGAGGGGGGTGTCCCCGAGAGCGATGATTTGGAGGGAGCAAGACACACACTTAAGACTGGTTACGGCCAATCGAAGTGGGTTTCTGAGAAGCTACTCTTTGAGGCTGGAAGAAGGGGTTTGAGAGGTCACATCTTGCGTCCGGGCTACGTCGTAGGTGACTCTAAGACAGCAGGTACGTTTCGNAGTTCTCATTNTCTTGTGATTTTAAATGAGAAGATGAATTGNTCCGCTAGTCACGAACACGGACGACTTNATCTGGCGCATGGTGAAGGGTTGCATTCAGCTTGGCCTTGTTCCGAATATAAACAACACGGTCAATATGGTTCCTGTCGACCATGTGGCCCATTGCACAGCGCTTGCGGCAATAGCTCCACTTCCAGACGCCCCCCTCTCCGTTCTGCATGTCCAAGCCCGTCCNTTGCCGACGTTCAACGACTTTCTATCTTCACTCGATCACTTCGGNTTCCCCACTAGCCAATGCGAGTATCTTGTCTGGCGACGCAAGCTCGAGAAGCATGTCATGGAAGTGCAAGACAATGCGTTGTTCCCGCTCCTCCATTTCGTGCTGGATGACTTGCCGACAAGTACTAAGGCTCCGAACCTCGACGACTCGAACATGAGAGCGGTCTTGCGCCCACACACACCGATACTAAACATGACGGTTGAAAACGACCTTATGGGAAAGTATCTGGCGTGGCTGGTGCAGGCAGGGTTTTTGCCTCCCCCTTCCAAACACATGGCCCACAAGCTGCCGTGTCTCGCGGGTGGTCCGATAGCGAAGGCAGTGGGACGCAGTGGCGCTTGAAAGTTGAGCAGAAGAGGAATGATCGACCGATTGATCGTGGCAGTTGTCATCATCTGTCTCGTAAAACTAAAAAGTCCCGTTGATGCAGAAGTACGTGTACGCCTGCCATGGCATGTGTCGATCGTGTAAGTTACGTGCTGAAGATACAAGGAATACAAGTTCGAATTCGCGCTGCCTTGCAGTAGTACTGTTGAGGCTTTAGCTGGATTCTGTGGCTGGAAACCAAGCTAACTGTTCCAGTGAGTACGCGTTCAGGCAGCTATCACAGTCAATGTAACTCTCACGCGTCTTTCTGCAAGGAGCTACCGTGACATAGATACTGTATCCATCATCTCGCACACTAAGACTGAATTGCATCCTGTATCTCAGCAGCAGCCACCATCAATATTGTTGACCCCAAACCAATTAATCTTGCCACGCGTTTCGAACGTCCGCCGTCGGAGCGGTCCTGTTGAAAATGTTCTTCACGAGGTGATCACGGTATTGAATAGTGTGATTGGATTGTCACGGATCAATCGACATCATTCAATCTGTGCAAATGCGGCTAGCCCTCACGCCCTCACGAGACAATCGGATCTCACCTTGGTAAGTTTATGTGCTGTTATCACTGGCTGATATATATTGCTTACCCCAAAGTTGTTAACAAACTTTTTATGTCGCTGTTGGCATTACATTCTGCACGTTACAAAGCACGGTGCGGAATGGAATGCCAACAGCGGCAACATGCATGAAG
Organism: Bondarzewia mesenterica; assembly: GCA_004802705.1. NCBI lineage: Eukaryota > Fungi > Basidiomycota > Agaricomycetes > Russulales > Bondarzewiaceae > Bondarzewia > Bondarzewia mesenterica. Next base: position 47,622 of record SGPL01000220.1, read on the forward strand.
ACGACTAATAGGCCTCAGAATGTCTGTACCGCAGTAATTATTCAGTTTCCAAGAGATCCCTCAGGACCGTCACGTCGGAAGTGGGCGCTATCTCATCCCATTTCGTGCGGACATGTCAAGATCAAACACATATTTTCACACTGAGCGCTATCAATGCAACGCTGGGCCAATGATACATAAGTATGGCAGGCCCAGATACGGCACTACTCTTGCATTTCTTTCCCCACAATCCGTTATGCCAGCTTTGGAACCCCGACAGTCGTTGCAGACCCTCACGATCGCGAACAACCTGCGAGTCGCTTCGTTATCGATAGCACTGTACGAGTAAGCTCTTCCTAATATCTCATACCCTACCCTACCACCTTGCTGAAGACTGCTTCGCGAAAAAGCTATATATACACCCTTCCAGCTGAATGGAGATTCTTCAAAGGCCATGTTTTTCCATTCCGGCCTAGGTGAGATAATTTGGATTTGGCAAGAGTCTGGTTCTGACGACAACTGGATGGAATATTAAAGCCTTGGATTTGTGCTTTTCTATCTGATCAGGTAAGCTAGGGAGAATGGCACATCTACTGCACCTAAGCTGAAAATTTCGCATGTAGATACATCAGCCTCGCCGTCCTGATAATCAGTAATATCGGGTTCTTCTCCTCTAACTTTACTCCAGAAGAATGTCAAAGATATTTCATGGCCTCACCAGCTCTCAAAGGTTGGGCACTAACGCATCTGAGGTAAAGGACAAACTAACGTGAAAGTGTAGTTATACAGACCATGATCTCCCAGTCGATATTAGGAACACGGTGAATTGTTTCTCGTTGTGATCCGGATGCAACAGACTGACAAGGTACTAAGGACATATAACATTTCTCGCCGGAATCGTTGGGTAGGTTGGTCGTTAATGTGTGGCTTTGTTATTGCATCAGTGGTACGAGATTCGTTGCTGTATCGCTACTCCATCTGTTGACGTGAATAGTTGGAAGGTTTCACCAATTTGTACCATCGCGTCGGTATGTTTTAGCTGTGTTCTTTCCACAGTCCAACTGCTCAGACGACGTGGTGTTACAAGCGGTTCCCAACAATGTGCGTCAAAATTCATCGCTTCCTCTCCTCAGGCCGCCTGTTCTTAGTATCTTGACGTCTAATCTGCATTCTTGTTAGGGACAGTAAGTGATAATACTATCAACATCGTATTGGACTCCTTCCGACAGCTTCTCAGCTGCACAGTCGCCGCTCGATATCCCGACGACACATTTTCAACATGGTTATTCTATCTGGTCGCCATGATATACGATCTCTCGACTCTGACCCTTTCGACGGTGTGCTTGATGAGATATCGACCTCGTTCTTCAGCGTATGCTTTCATCTTTGGCTGTTCTGTGAAGTATTCTCAGCTGTATTCTGGTAGCATGTCACATCTTATCAGACTGTACGTTCGCCTCCGAAGATTGCCCCACTATCCTGGTCTTGATTAAAGCATTTTCAGGATGCTCTACGATGGCTTGGGATATTTTGTCGCGCTAAGTGGTATGTTTTCATGATGCATGACGACCACTTTCTCATACGGCATTCATTTGAAACAGCTGCAAATACCTTGAATCTGATCCTGTACCGTGCAAGTAATATGAACGTCCAGGCATGTATCCTTTTGTTCGATAAATATTCCGGGCGTTGACGGAGAACCTCTCGTAGTCCGCTGGGTAAGACAAGACACATCGTGCGGTCCCTGTATATGGCTCACTGGGGACTCTGGTAGGGCGTCCTTAGGATATGCCATAACGTGGATCATGAGCCAACGTATACTCATACATCTGCGGGGTATGTGTTGTCCCCAAAGCCGCCTCGACTCGCGTTTACGCCAGTCCCATCCAGATGCGGGTGCAACGGCGCAGTCTTACACGGTCACGACACAGCATCTGCAGTCGTCACGGGATATCAACGAAGCAATTCACGCGCATATTGTCTCACCGTACAAGGGGTCCCGACTGGATCATGAGTTCAGCCCTGGCGCTACGGATGCGCAAGTACGTGGAGACGTCACCGAATTGGTACAGGTGCGCATAGAGCGCTCAATTGTGGTGGGAAACGAAGACGGCTCCAGAGTCTATCCGATGGGTAGAGATTCGTATGCCACACCAAAAGTGGTTTGGACGCAGAGGCAGGGTGCATGACACTGCAGGTCAGTGAGTCCCTTGAACGAACCTTATCATTGCTGCCTTGTGAAACATCCATTCACCGTGACGCTAGATTATCGTAATTCAAGGGATCCCCTCATGTTGTATTCTAGAATTCTGTCGTGTCAAATATGAACGGCGTGTATATGATGCTTACACGACGTCTGCTACATAGTGCAGCAAAAGCTCTTTTTTCCGCCAGCATGAACACTAATTTTCGTACGAAGACGTCTTGTTACTTGCTGCAAGGTCCTGCGGCGCAGCAGTACTTGAATGATTTGGGTGTTGGTGTTGCCGTCAGTTGATCGTCTAACATTCGCTTAGACTTATTTAGATATTGGGATCCTCAGAACCTTCCCATCCTCAACTCTGTGATACCTTTTCGAGACTATCAAGAGGCGCGCTCCCTTCCAGATACCTTCCCGTTGTGCTTCTTGACTGCAGATGCCGTATCTGTGTCGAGAATGTTGAATTTCTCAGATATAAAAATGTACGAGGGTCCGCGGAGCCCTCAAACCTGAAAAATGCTCAACTGGTTCCAACAAAATCTGCCCACTGTGAGCATTTACTCACCCCTCCCGCCACAGGATGAAGTGGTCCCTGTGTCGGTCAATTATTTCCCTCACAGGTACATTACTCGAAGAAGTTTCCTTACGTCGCCTTGCTGATCTAGTCATAGGAAATGCAACTACGCGTGCGAATTTTGTTTCCACACTACGAAAAATCTGTCCATCTTGCCACTCGAAGATGCCAAGCGGGGCCTGCGTCTGCTCGCAGAGGCAGGCATGAAGAAACTGAACATCAGCGGGGGTGAGCCGTTCCTCAAGCCGACCTTCATCGGCGAGCTTTTCCGTTTCTGCAAGGAGGAGTTGCACATCGAGTCTTGCTCCGTCGTGAACAACGGATCCAAGGTCACCGAGCGCTGGCTTGACGAGTACGGGCGGTACCTCGACGTTATGGCTATC
>SGPL01000221.1:0-20386 GCA_004802705.1 Bondarzewia mesenterica
ATTGGGGGCGTGAGGTGGGCAGGCTCTGGATGGCGGATTCGACGTTTCTGTGGGAGAGGATGGCGTGAGTCGCGATAGGTCGATGAGAGAAGAAACCGTCTCGAATCACTTTTCGAACTCTTCTTGTGTGATGTTTGACAGTGATGTGTGATCCATAGTCTCTATAAACGACACCGCGCCCATCTGTCGAGAACGGAAGTAGCGAAGACCCGAAAATGAATACATGCGCTATATATAATTAAAGACAGGGTAAACTCACCAGACTGGACAGATAGTACCCCGCCTCGCTCTGTAACTTCTCAGGGTTCCGGAACCTGTTGATGAATCTGTATCAGACTTCGTCAGCCAGTTGTCAGAAGTGGGTCCGGGAGTGTCAAAGGCAGACGCACTCGACGTTCGACAACAGATGTTCTGGATTGGCCTTGAGCACTACGAATATCATTATCGGGACGAACGAATCTGCGCTCTCATCAGTATTGAGATGACGGATCAGACCTGTAGCGTTTCGCATGTATTTTGAGGCAAACAGGAGCAGGACGTTTGAGTGCAAAAAGGCAGTGACACGTCAGTCGTGGAAAGCAGACAAGCATGAGGGACGGCGGACCGAAGATGACCTTGCAGCAGTTGAGGATGCATATCAGCTTGTCACGCGGTGCCTTGTAATGGTTGATCTTCACCAGCTCTGAGCACGCACGATCACGATCACTGTCAAAAGAGACGTGCGTTGCAAGTCGAACCAAAAAGGCGTACCCTGCTCAGCGAACATCAAAAATCCATTACTTCCCTCGCCTACGGGCACATCCAGATGGCCTGGCTCGATCCACCCAAACAGCGAGATCCGCTGCGCAAGGACGCGGTCGCGCTCCAGATCATCTGTGGTGACGGGCCGTGGAGGGATGGCACGAACGACTTGCGGCGTAAACGTGCTACCCGCTCACGATGAGTGGATTCTTCACGGGTCGTACCGAGGGGCGACGTACAATTCATACAGCCGGTTCATGACCAGCTTCTCCATCCCCTCCATCGCGTTGTCAAACTCAACCTCGGTCGCGTTCCGCCAGACCTCCGCTTCGCGCATCTTCTGTGATATGAACTGCGAGCACATAACCCGTTCAGTGTCGGGCAGGGATGCGGACATCGGGTCTCGCTACGCACGTTTAGGAAATCGTTGATGAGCTTGACCTGGTCGGACACCGTGAACGTCCGTTTCGCGAAGTTGCTCAGAAATCTATCGCGCATGACACGAATGAGAAATGAATTAATGAAAGCGACGAAGACGAAAAGGACATGTTCAGACGGAAATAAAACGACATACGATCTGAGGAAACGGGCGACGGGCTCCGCGCTCTTCGTCTTCATCTGATCCAAAAATTTCTGAAAATCAAAGGGCGGGTCCTTTCCCTTATCCCTGTCCCTCGTCTTGCCCATCTGAGCGTCGGCGGGTAGAGGGCTCCCGCTTGAGTACGACGCGACGACCCTCGGGTCGAGCGAGCGCCGCTTCGGAGAGCCGCGGGCGCTGGATTCCGCATCGTCCGCATTTCCAGAAGTNGGGAGTGTCGTCTGNTGCTGCTGGGCGGCGAAGGAGGCGGGGTGAACGGGCGTGGGCATGAGGGTCGCGGTGTCGAGCGAGCGGGGGCGGGGTTTCGAAGCGGTGCCGAGGGAGGGAAGGGCGAAGGACCGGGCAAGGGCAGCGAGGCCTAGTGGAAAGGGCGTCGAGGACGGAGGAGGCGTGGCGGATTTCTGTGGTGCGGTCGTGTTCTGGGCATTAATGGCCGACGTGGATGCGAACGACGAGGGCGATGGTTTGGGCGGTGGGGGCGGGGGATGGGCTTGAGAGGATTCCCAAGCTTTGCGTGCGATGTCCTCCTCCGTTTTCGCGAGCGGGTCGAACGCGTCCAAGACTTCGCGGTCGACCTGGCTCTTCCATCCCTTCTCATCAGTAAAGCCTACCGTTGGCAACGGTATGTTCTCTGCAGGTTGCAAGCCCCGTGTGATTTCGGGGTCGAGGAGGGAAGGATCAGGGGTGTGGACGACGGGTGAGTGTTTAGGCAGCACGAGAGCTGAATCGTCTTGCCATGGATTGGGCTCGGGTGTCGGTGAAGTGAGCTTGAGGTCTGCAAACGCGGTTTCGACGGTGTCGGGAGGTGTTGGATCCATCACAGGCGGATTGAGTGGGACGTGTGTGGCGATGAGGTCGAGGTCGCCGCCGCCGCCGTTGTGCTGTTGCAGCGCCGTGCGCAGCAATGACCACCATCATCCCAATCCGGTAATTCAGTTGCTTTTTTCGCCGTTTTCCTTTGCTGTGCTGCCATGCTAGACGGTCAATTTCATTCCGATGCATTAGCAGGCGAGCGAAAAGAGTCAATATTACGATGATATTTGTGTGATGCTAGAGCATAAATAAATAAAATAAAACTGGGCGGCACAGATCACCAAGGCCTGGTCATGCGGTTAACCTCCTCAGCAATCACGGTGGAATAAGGACACTCTGCCCCACATCAATCGCTCCGATCCCACCCTCCTCCCACCAATCCCCCTTCCTCGCCTCACACAACCTCACGAGCGGCTCTAGCGCCTCGTCGCTGCTCCCCGCAAAAACGTCGCAAAATGCATGGCCAGAGCGTGCCGCGCGCGCACGTCCCGTGCCAGCTGGACCGCGTCTTCAGGAAGGGCGTGGAGTGTCGAAAACAGTGTTTCGTCCGCGAGCTGTTGTGGAAGGGTGAAAATGAGGACGTATTCGAGTCGACGATGACGCGAGGCGCGGACGTACACGGAAACCCATGCGCCCGAGAAACGAGAGGGTTGCGCCCCGCCAGATGGGCACCATCGCGAGATCGAAGGGCCCGTATTTCTCCCCGATATCTATGAGCGAAGTTATCATGGTAGGTTGGCACGAACAATAAACGCATATAATTACCTTTGAAAATCGGACAAGGCCCGTCCGCTGTCCGGTAGCCTGTATCTCTGAACGAAGTTCACGGCAGCGTCACCACAGAGAAAGGGCCTCGTGCTCACCCAGCGAAGTATACAGAGGCGCCCGAACTTTCGCCAGCGCGACGCGCCCGTCGCACGACCCAACTACACCAGAGCGAAGATCCCTGATCAAGCATACCCCGGCCTGACACAGGGGAAGAGGAAAACGCAAGACAAAACAAAATCGTCATCGCGACTACTCCGAGGGTGTACTATGCGGAGAAAATACCGCTGTTGTGCTGCGCAGGCGTGCAGACAAACTCCACCCGCGCTGCTTCCGACTCCGAGCCCGAAATCGGGAACGACGCGGTCTCCCACCAATCCATCTCGAGCACCGCGTCCTCAGGAGCGCCCATATCTAGCAGCACGCCCTTCACTCCGAGCGGGACCAAAAATCGCAACGAGTGTCCTTCTGCATTGTTTTTACACCACACTCGCAACAGAGTCGGTACATCCAGATGATCATAGCTGTCCCGCGCGATCATCAGGGGGGTGGAGGGACTGGAAAGTGTGAAGAGGATGCATACTGGTTGTGACTTATAAGTACGAAGTCGATGCGAGGCAGGTCTTCGATATCGCAGGGGGGAGGCAACCGTCTGCGTGGGCCGAACCACGTGTATGGAGAAGCACGCTCCGAGAACATGGGATCGAAGAGGACGCGGACAGGTTGGCCCTCGCCCCGGCATGGTATTTGCACGAGGAATCCCTCCAGAGGATACGAAAAAGAAAAGAAAAACAATAGAGGAGCAAGCCCAAGTTCAGCACCGCCGCGGTCCTTACCCGACGCACAAAGCACATACCGCATGTCCCAACCAAGTCGCATAAACGTTTCTATCATCCGAAGTTTCCTCATACATACCAAAGTCCGCATCGACTGTCTCGATCTCCTTGACGTCCAACGCGAGTGACGGGTAATGGAACGCCAACACTGCCGCACTCGCGTATGTCCAAGACACGGGAGGCCATGGATTCTTGAACGCGGTCCGTTCGTCGTTACTGTGGTGCGCTGGTCGCAAGCCGTCGCCAGCAGCTTGGTCAGTACCTGGCAAGGGCAAGGTGCCCTCTATAGCTCGCAGTTCGTATGTGATGTCGGAATTTAAGAGGGGAACAGCCGGGTAGAACGTGTGTGTATCAGTGAGTCCATCTGCGATGTCGGAGTCGTCTGCGACATGAAGCTCTGCGAGGGTATTATCGAGAGTTTCCGGCAGGTGAGTGTTCATGTCAACAAGATAGACTGGCTGGTCACCCTGCTCGCTAGAAGGATGCCGTTAGTCTTGTAATCTACAGGACGGAAATTGCACACGCGTTGTGTGTAGAGAGGACGTGAACGCGAGGGATGTATACTATGTTTGCAACCGCCGACGATGACTGCAGTGCATCATCGGGGCTCTATGAATCCCAAATTGGTAACTCCCCTTCCTTCTATGATACGCTCAAACCCTTAACACAGAACGACTGTCTTCTGTGTAGGTCGCTACGGAGACTAGCTCAAACCATTCTCCGTGCCGGCGTGCCGCTTCAATTGGTTGTCCCATCGTCACTTCAACGGTGGGCAAGTCTCGTACGTATACGTATCCGAGTCCCCAACGTGAAGCAGAAAGGCACAGAAACCAACTCGTCGCCATCATCGCAATGTGACGCCTCTTTTTGCTTCAAAAATCAGTCATATACAGCATTGGCTTGGACATCCGAGTATATATCTCTCTCTGGCTCTTCCTTCGAAAGCAGCTTATTTTGTAACTGAGCAAGCGTGTATATGCTCGCCACGTCGCGCGGTCTCTTTCAGATCCTTTCTGGCACGATTTCGAGTTCCTTGTGGCTTGAATACCACTGGTTGCTTACACGCCGGCCTCTTGCCTCCTGGAAAAACTGAAGCTTGAAGCTTGAAGCCTGAAGCTTTGAAGCCTGATGGAACTAGCTAGCCATCGAGTCATAATCATGCACACTGGAAGGAGCTGCTGTTCTTAACCGCCACCGTCGAATGTTCTGTGTCCTCTCCTCGTGCTGCTACTTCGTCCGCATTTTCTGACCTTGCGCGGATGTCGACACAATACACAGTCCTCAGCGTGTCTGGCAGATTCCATCAAAATTCATGGTTTCTTTGGGCACCAGAACTCATGATATTCTGATGAGGGAATGCGCACCGGACCCATATACCCGCGCGCAAGGCTCACCGAAGTGCAGCGACTTCTCTTTATTGACCGACACGACCTTCGATACTCCCGAATCATCCTGCCGGGCCAAGCAGGCCCTGTTGTCTTGACAATCCGTCCCTCCTCTCCCTCATAAGCGACGGGCTATCTCCTCCAACGTCCCTCATTCCTTCGACCTTTCCTTACCTTTTGCTCTTCATTCATCCCACTTTCGCGCGTCGGCCGGCCCTTCGCTCCGTTTCTTCCTTCCTTCCTTTCATTTTTTCTTCGAAACTTTTTCAGTTGTCTTCCCGAACAAAAGATGCACTCCCGCATCATGCTACTCTCGCTCTGGGCTCTCTTCATGGCCGTACTCGCCGTCCCCAGCGCGGACGCTCGGACCGTGCTCGACGAGCACGCAACTCTCGCGCGCATGCGTCGCCAGCTCGTCGCTCGCGCAGAGCTGACCGTGCAGCCTGCTTGCACAGATCCCAGCACGGTATGTACGTCATGATTTAAATCCCGTGAACAACAAGATGGCCTCACCCAACCTCACCCTCCCTCCTTTGTCTTTTCAGAAACTCAACTCTCACGACTGCAACGTCGCCCTGCTCTCCACAGGAACGGGCATCGCCGGGTCCATCCAATTCCTCCGCGTGAACGGCACCACCACGATCGGCACGAGCGGCACCTGCTCCGTACGTCTCACTCCCTACTCTCTACTCCACTCGCCACCACATATTGACGCCCTCGAATAACCTCACAGATCACCGTCGATGCCGTCGACGGCGGTACCGCCATCGACATCTCAAAAGGCCGCTTCGAACAGGCCTTCAAGGCCTTTGTCGCCGTATGCGGCGTCAGTCCCGGCACAGTCACCGCTGCCGGCGGGAGCACGGGCGGTAACACCAAGATAACCATTTCCGCATCCTGAAGTGTGCTGGGCCTGCCCGTCGCTGGACAAAGGGGACGATTATGGATGGAAGGCTTTTAACTTAGGAAACTAGGAGGGTCGTTGATCGTGCCAGTCTGTCTGACCAGATGGCCCTAATGCATTATGTTTGCTCTCTATCATCGGCCATCTATATGTCGCTTGGACTCTGCAATCTTGGATGAATTGTTTCGTTGTTCGAAAATGGAGGGGAGTGTGCGTGACGTCCATATGCAGGCACCATGCGCCTCATACAGCATGAATTACGGATCAGTGAGTTGTCTGAATCTTGCTTTGAGAACTGGCCACTGACGCATGGAGGCTTCCGCGCGATGAGATTGTATGATACCCTCAACATGTAACATGTAATACTTTGATATCATGCTCATGCTCTTAACATGACATGCGATCCGTCGTTTCTCTTGTTAATTGATCTAAACAACGCTGCAAAGCATTGAATTGAAAATTACGCACCGGAGCAGGGAGCTGACCAACCGCTGGAAACCCCTCGCGCTGTTGCCGTTGTCAAAAATTGGGTTCAAAAAATTGGACACTGGGAGGATTGAACTCCCGACCTCACGCAATAATTGGGTTTTTTTTCGTGCCATGCGAAGCGTGCGCGCTACCACTGTGCCAAGTGCCCACGTTGAAAAACCTTAATCAGTATTCACTACAGAACACTGATCCTCAGTTCCCAAAACAAAACGGGGTAATCCATAGTATTCCAAAGTACTGCCAACACCGCTGCATTAGCCTACGACACAGAAAAAATACAGCGATGAAACTTACGGAAAGATGAGCGAGGTTGACACCTACGCCCGGTGCGGAAGCAGAGCAAGTGGGGTCTTCGCCATCAGGTGCACACTGTCTCGTCATTTCGGCCGAGGGCGGTTCAGAACTCTGCCAATATTCGATGCCTAAAAAAACGGATGCATTAAATGAGAGATTTGGGACTCGTATGGAAGAAAATAGTCTCAGATTTACCGTGGTGCCTGAATCCTAGGCTTGTCGGGACAACCTTCGGCACGCTACACGAGTATGTTCGAGGTCAGTTCTGGCAATATAAAAAGGCATTGACACTGCACCAACCCATCCATCGTGTGTACAACTGTAAATTACACCGAAGGTCAGATTAATCAATCGATTGGTCGGTCAGTTATGGACTTTACCTCGAAATGCATTCGAGCCAAAATTATCATTAATGAAAAACGCATAGATGTCGTTCCCCGTTCGCGGCTGGCCGTACGTATACATCCGGACTGTTCTGTGACAGATAAAGATGCAAATGTCAGTTATTAATATCATGCAAGATGAAAGTACGGACGAGTTGGGGATGTTTTGCTTAAGGGTGATGGCCGCAAGTGACGAGAGACCGCCGCCGAGCGAATGTCCAGAAGTAACCAGGGTGTAATCAGGGTACAAGGAAAGTTGCGTCTGCACAGTTGAGATGGTTTCGTTTACCACAGAGTTCCACCTTTGGCAGGTGGTTAGGCTATGAATTTGTGGAAGACCACAGATAGGTATGAATGATGTACGTACGCTTTCAAATAACCGGTGAGAACAGTTGTATTGGCTATAATACGATGTTGCGTCAATTTCCGCAACTGGTCACTGCATGGAGAAAGGAGGGGTAATTGCACGTACCCGGCGGTGTCGTACCAGTCACAGTGAAAACCGTGTGAGTATGATCTTCGTCGTTCGCAAAGTCAACGATGCTGGAGCTGTAGGCGGCATCAGGAAGTAAGCAGAATGTGTAAACCTAGCATACAACGGTCAACTCACCTTCCTCGAAACGCCACGACGATCTCCTTTCGCGTGTCGTCACGTGCGATAAAGCCTTGGGTATCCGTCGTCAACTCGCTGAACTGGAGGCAAACCTCCGGGTGAGTTTCACTCATTAATAATTAGGACGGTCAATTTTCACGGACCTGCTTGACTAGCGTGTTCCCGTTCGGACTGGGGCATGAAACACTATATGCTGAGGACGCATACTTGAAGTAAAACACGAGGTCATCGTACAGATCTGTTGAAGTATTCGTGCACACTATAGATTATCATGCATGGTAGATGTAGACAAATGCATTTACCTTGAGAGATGTCCCGCTGTACAAGAGAAGCGTGAACTGCACAAACACTGACAAGGAAATGTATGGCGATGATGGATCCGATACGCTGCAATTGCATGGGTACTGAGTATTACAGAGAAGAGAAAGGTTGCCCAACCCTGTTGTAACGGTGCGCATATATACGGTATTGGCAGAAAGGCCAGTAACGTACATATCTGCAGCGGGAGCAGAACGGGCCAGAGGGTGGGCAATTCGAATTAAAGAAGTCGGATGAATCCACTGCGATAGTCAAATTTCGGGAGCCGTTGAGACTCAGAGCCACCGACTAATCTAGAGGTCACAAGATTGTGATAGAGGCTAGAAGTTGTCACTAACTGAATGGGGACTTAGCATGGGCAATAGGTCACAGTCGGCCGCCATGGTAAGAAACATGAATAATGTGATGGACAGCGGAGCAGGTTATGGTTGACCAAGAAGCTCGAGCTGGTGACCAACCGCAAGCGCATCGATTTGTCTACCTTGACCCTGCTCTAACCACGAGCGACGGTCGGCCTTGCTATGGCAGCGACTTATTGTAACCCAGAACGATGCCCAATCGACAGGAGATGCAGTCGAAACGAGAGCTGCAGCACGATGTTAGGAAGAGGAGCTAGGAATTGATGAGATCTGGGCGAGCCGTATATCTACTAGTAGAATTTGAAGCACTTGAGACACAGCCGCGTGAAAACTGTGTCGTGTACAGGTTTCTGGGACAAGACGGAAGTCAGCATTTCAATGCGCAGAGTCTAGTTTAGCTAAAATAGTTTCTAGGCCGCTATTTTACCGTCGTCGAAAGCAGTCCTTGAAATTGCGGGTTGGGGTTCTGATTTGAGTCCAGGAAAAATTATTGACAAGATAGCTATGGAGGAGGAAGATTGCGACCGTGTCGACATTGGTTAACGTTGACCGCTTTGACCGGACGTTGTATTCCAGCTCCGAAGATGATAATTGGTCCCGAGTCCATCAAACTTCGAAAGCGTCAGCATCGTTATTACAGTGTAGTATCGCGGCAAGCTTGAAAGTTGTACCTGCTATAGTTCAGCTTGTCTATATGGGCGGCCTGCTGAGCAGATCGTTCGTCGCAAATGGAGAGATGTCAAGATAAAAAAAACGATGCTTATTATTTCTAAGAGTAATTATGGAGGTTGAGTATAAGAATCAAGCCCCCGCAATCAGCTATCGATACCAAATCGATACAATATGGATATCACTGCTTACACTCCACGGCCAAGTTCGCTATCGTTCTTCTTTTACAACCACCTCCGCCGAGTCTGTCTTGGGTTTATCCTTGTTCGCCTGCTCCACACCCATTTTGGATCCCTGCCTTTTCTTCGCCCTCTCCTGCCTTTTATCATCCACCCACCGAGCCACATCCTCGACAGCCTGCACAGGTCTGATCTTGTAGTTCATGAGATAACCCTGCAGGCTCGCCATAGAGAATTCCCGGTCTGGAACCGAGTCCGCGAATCGCGTCGCCAGTCTCTCGACCTGCTTTTTGGTGAGAACGGGAGCCCGAGATGAATGTGCAAGGCCACTGTAGTTCGGTGTGGAGTCCACGATGGAGTCGGATGAAGATGAGGACGAGGATGGTGACGAGGGCGAGTGCTGAGACAAGTCGATTAGGTCCCCGGCTGATTTTTTGGTCGGCGTGCCGTAGCCCGAATCGATGCTCTCGATGTCCGCCTTCACCTCTTCATCATCACGCTCTTCTTTGTCCGACTCCATGTCATCGTCGGGAACATAAAACCTCCTGAACATCTCCCGAGCCTGGTACTGACTCGCCAGCTTGAACTCCACATGCAGGTCCATCCGCCCAGGTCTCGTAAGTGCAGCATCCAGCGCCCCATAGCAATTCGTCGTTGCAAACAGTAGCCGGCCCTCCTGCGCGCTGACTCCATCCAATGCATTCAGAAGTCCGGACAGCGTGATTCGAACCGAGTCCTTGTTCCCTTCCGTCCCACGCCGCCTCCCGCCTTCCGTGCCCAAATCGGACTCATCGTTTGGATCCTTCGGTCTCGCAGGATCGCGTGGGTCATGAAGCTCTGTACCAGTAGAGTCGCGCGTGAGTCCGTGTGTGAAGGCAGCGTCGATGTCCTCCATGAGGGCAATACATTGCTCGGGAAGAGCTGAGATGAGACTGTTCAGCGTCGTGTCGTCCAGACCGGATTTGGACAGAGATATGATGTAGATGTCAAGGCCCAGCTCGCCAGCGAGACTGTGGATTATAGAAGTTTTGCCGGAACCGGGTGCGCCATACTGTGAAAAGGACGATCAGCACGTCAGATAACCTTGCAAGGACAGAAGTCTTACCAGGAGATAACCGCGACGGAACGGTATGCCTAGAGACCATGTCATTGAGAAAGTGACCATAAAATGAGATTGTGAAGAACGTACCTCGATCAGCATACCACTGCTTGCTTTTCAGGAAATCTTTCGCATCGTTGAGAATTAATTCCTTGACTCCTGCATCTAGAATAATCGATTTGAGAGGCCGTTTGGGCCGGGATGCAATATGCCGCCAATCACTCGAATATCTAATATTGGTTGTTGTTGTGGACCATGAGACTGGGGGGATAGAGGATGAGAGAATGAGAGAATGACATACCCTTCATTGACAAAGATATCAATCTTATCATCGCGCGCTGCCAAATATGCCTTCTTTGCCTCCAGAATCAGACCATCAAGGACAGCACGATCCCGAGAAAAGATACTATGCAAACGATAGTTCAACACCGAACAATGTAGACAGTTGAGGAAAAGTACTCACGTAATTTGTAGCATTGACTTATCAGAATACCACCGACTCTCCTCTTTCTGCCGCGTGATGCGTATCCAGTGACGATTATGCCATATGGAATAGCTAGCCGAGCAGGATGGTAGACACTTGATACTGCGGGTCTTACGAACTGCTGGTAACCCATCTTCATCGTTCTCCTCTACCTCGAGAATCGTGGCCTCGTCGCCGTTGCTCAAGCCGAGGCTGCTGGTGCTGACAGTAAATTCACGAACTTTCCCTGTATTCAAATCCCAGATTCAATATCAAAGGCCATTTCTGTTGAAAATACGAGAGGCACTTACGCCATGCAGGGAGTGAAGAGAGCCAAAACATCATCCAATCTAGATGACCGTACGAGTCAGTCAGTCCGCCTAAGAGTCAAGATGCAGACCGATTGCTTACCAAACACAACATCCTCACTCTCAAAATTAGCAGTAATGAAGAATTGGTCGATGATACTAGAGTAAGACGAGGAGTACAGTCGTCTACACGCTTCGAGGAGGGCACCGATCAGGAAAAGCTTGGCCCAGTCCCGGAAGGCAGAAAACGAAGTAATGAACGTCAATAGAGACGAGATATCTGTGGGTATCGAGATGGGCATAGTTGCATTTCCTGGAAGTGTCCCATTGAGCGTAGGAGTCGTGCTGATGCTACCATTGCTGAGAGCAGCCAGCAAAGGCTGCAGGACTGTCGTGAGTTGCAGTATGGAAGCCAGGGTTGTAGATCTGACCAGCAAGGGGAGTGAAGAATAGAACGATGCAGAAATCGCCCTTTTATACCTTATACCGCCACTCACGCTCAATTTATGCGGCGGGCCCGAGCACCGGTTAGCGCAACTCAGAACAGGAACAAGTTCTGAATTCGAGTACATCATCCTAGATCCGAGAGAAATCATGACTCCGACTGCCTCCCCTTGAGCCAAAATATTTCAAAAGTAATAGACGCACAAAAGGCATGTGTACTGCATCGTGGAGACCTTCTAGGGCCGATGGAGATCAACATAAGGCGGATCAGAAAGAATATCAAATCCACGCAGGGCGCTCAGTCATTGAGACGAAAGGACTACTCCAGGTGTCGTCAGTAGGTAGACACCGATGTCTCGAGGATGTCGAGCCAAGCCTCAGCCGCTAGCTCTCAGCCGTCACCGCCTCATATACAATGGAATATTCCTCAAATTTCGCAGCGTAGAAAGACCTAAGCAAGCCAATCGAAAAGACATAGCCGAGGCGATGAAATCAAGAAAAGAGAAGTAGAAAACCTGACTCGACCGTACATCATGCGTACCTGATGCGTACGGAGGGAGTGACTCCCAGTCGCCATGTGACTCGGTATGATATAGAATTCTACGTGCACCGCCTGTGATCACTGCTCTCCATACGCAAGCCTATCCAAATCGCCAATACATCGACCTAGCCTGTTCCTGCAACTAACGCAAACCATACCCGGCACAGAAGGGAGCGGATTGGTGCGATACGCGCACCCACAGGCATTCCTATTAACTGCTTTCTGTGCTTAGGCCAGTGCTACAAACTCAGCCAGCGCTTTTCGAATTGCGCCCAAGGACACACGGCTCCCGCAATCGAGCTTCCTCGCCCTGTTGTCTGTCTTATTAACACTTCTGACGGGAGAACCGCGATCTTCCACCTGTACTGCCTCTGGTGGGCGCTACATAGCATCTCGCTGGTTGTTTTGGAAAAGCAATGGCAGAACAGAAGGCATCGCTGGACCTTACCCATGTTCTCTGTATGCGTGACTTTCCACCCCACGTTTTCACTAACTCATTATCCTTCAGACGATGCCTCTTCACATGTCTCGCTCGCTTTAGCTCTCATCACCTTGTCGCCTATTCTACTGATGGTCAGCTGTTATTTGCTCGTCCGACGCGTTTGTGTACTGGCTTACCGGTTGACTTAATCTTCGTAGGCTTCTTACGCCGTTCTCGCTGTATACACACGCGAAATCACGATCATCAACATGTGGGCTGGTCAGTTTCTTTGTGAAGCTTTCAACTGGGTCGTCAAACACCTCATCAAGGAGGAGCGGCCCGAAGGTGTGCACTCTTTTGCCTGACATACATACATTTGCTATATTCGTGTGCCCTGTAGACAGCGTTGGGAATGGTTATGGATTCCCCTCCTCGCATAGCCAATATATGGCATATTTCGCGACATTTTTAATTCTTCATCTTCATCTTCGACATAGATTCGTGTCGACGGGCAGTCGGATTGTGGACACGGTATGGCTGGTTGCTATACATTGTGCATTGATTGGTTGGGCAGGTGTCGTGGCATACTCAAGGCAAGCAATCTACATGGCACATACACCTGCACCACTTGTGCTACATTTATTTCGTCCACAGACTCCATCTAGCGTACCATTCAGATTCACAAGTCTTATGGGGACTGACCATCGGCGTGGCGTTTGCACTCGCCTTCTACGCCGTCACGGAGTTCATACCAGCGCGATTCCCGGATTCTTTACTGGGCCAAGGGAGGACATTTATACTTCGAAATCCCGTGTCGAGATGGTTTCGACTGAGAGATGGATGGGCTATATGGTCAGACGGTGGAGTTGAAGAGCAATGGCATATGTGGAATCAGCAGTGGGAGCGGCAGAGGCTGTATGCGAGCACATCAGGGAGGAAAGGACAGTGAGACGGACGAGATGAACATGCATGTAGGTATTTGTTTCATGCCATCAACTGTACAAAATGATAAGATGTTCAAATGGCTTTCTATCGGCAGGAACTCTCTCAGTAGCATAACATCTGCCGTGAGTGCCGAACCCCATATCAGGGTTAGGACTACCCGTTATGACATGTGCTCCGTGCTCATCATTTTGCAACCCAAACAGATTTTGCACGAGCTCGGAGGCGGTCGTCCGACGCGCATTGCCATGTCATACTACTAGACCACAATTCATCGTCTCGTACGATCTTGATTCTCTTATTTTATCTTTATTCTGTATGGTTTTACACTTTATGCGACCTACACCCTCGTTTCGACTTGGATTTTCTGCGCTAACAAGGAGGATGTCTGCAACTGCAAGCACGACGAGGGAAGACTTGCCGCCTTCAAGCATACCGATCTTCACCGCAGTTCATGAGTACAGGGCGTGGAGACAGAAGGCTTTTGACGAGAAGCGCAGCGTCGGTTTCGTGGCGACGATGGGTGCGTTGCACGATGGACATCTGTCACTTGGTGAGTCGCGTGGATCAGGTATAAGGTGTAATCAGATTAACATCCTCTCGAATTCTTCGAATAGTGAAGCGCTCTTTGGAAGCGAACGATCTTACCGTATTGTCGATCTTCGTAAATCCGGCGCAATTCGCCCCACATGAGGATCTCGCAACATATCCACGCACACTCCCACATGACCTTGCGATGCTGTCTTCAGTTTCGCATTCTGTTCCAGTGTCGAATACCGATCTTCCTTCAGCCCTGCGCACTCCCTCCGCGTTATTTCTTCCATCAGTGAAGGAGATGTATCCGTCTGGAATCAGCCAAGATATCAGCAATCAGACGGGCACATTCGTGGAAGTGAAGGGATACGGAGAACAGATGGAAGGAAAGAGCAGACCTACATTTTTCAGAGGTGTAGCGACGGTGGTGACGAAGCTGTTTAATATCATCCAGGCGCGTCATAGTCCATTCCACTTCATAACTCGACCTTACCATACAGACGCCGTTGCCCACAGCCAACGAACGCGTATTTCGGTCAAAAAGACATCCAACAAGCTATTCTCCTCCGACGTCTCGTGACCGACTTGCACATGTCCCAGCCATCTCCGTCCCACCTCCATATAGTGCCAACAGCGCGTGACCCGAGGACGGGCCTCGCACTATCCTCGCGCAACACGTATCTGACTCTGGCAGAGCGCGAAAAGGCGCAGTCATTCTATGCCGCGCTAAAAGAGGGAGCTAAGGCATGGGATGCGGGAGAGTCCAAAGCCGAGTGTGTGAGGCGGGCAGTGGATGTGCTCGTCGATGCAGGAGCTCGGCCACAGATGTCCGAGGCCGATTCAGAGGCGCGGGGGAAGGAAGTTGGAGACGATGGGGAAGGAGAACCCGAAGTTATCATCAAGGTGGACTATATCGGGTTAAATGACGCGTCTTCCTTCGCGATGTTGTCGGATGGGGAGACGCGGCTGAGCTGGGGAGGGGGCCCGGTGATACTCAATGGCGCTATCTGGATTGGTAGGACACGGTTGATTGATAACCTTGTTCTGGGAGATGCAAGACAGGTGCTGATGGAATAGATCGAAGTCGAAGTCTTCCGTCCAGGGGGCCGTTTGCCGCTGTAGAGCGTCTGAAAGGCATCGCCGCAGTGTTATACAGCATCGTTTGAGGCAAGCCGGTGCTTTGAGATTTTGACTCCTGAGCTCTGCGCGTACTCCTTGAATGTACAACGTGAGGTTATGGGCGATGTGACGATGCAGGGTGTGCGTACTTACTGCGACAGCCGCGGGCGGGGTCGCGGAGGTTTTTTCTTTGTAAAGAAACTCTGCAGCATCGTTGGATAGCTCTTTTGACCCTGACTACATACGGGTCTGATCGAGTCTTTTGGGTCGTTCTTGTCCAAGTTTGGAAGCATTTTTTGAAAATTCGAAACTTATCCAATGTATCATACAGTCGACCACAGCGGCAAAGTTCACAGTAATGTTGGAGTTCATAAATGTTGTGCAGGGAGGTGCTGGCTTGACTGACTGGACCTTACGGCCGTACGGCACAATGATGTCGCCGACCTCAAAGCAAACTGAATGGCTATGAATGCGATACATTGCCCTGCAGCATCTAGTAAGTTCTAATCAAGATGAAGAATGAAAATACAGGGAGCAAATTTGATAGTGATGAAATGTACAGTTAGATCCGGAACCAACCTCCTAGTCACTCTCATACACGCAATGTCCATCCAAAGCTCAGACGCTAGCAACCTTTACAGGTGCCGAGTTCTGCAGGGCAGTCTTAGCCTTGGGGCGAGGCGTCACAGAAACCTTGAACTCAGAAGGTGTGCTGTAAGTGGAGGACGTATAAGTCAATGCAGAAGATGGCACCAGATGGAGAGAGGAGACGCACCGGAAGATGGAATTAGTAAATTCAATATGGGGCTCGATGACATTGCCGTTCTCGTCGAGGGGTTTCTTGATGTCGAGTGTGGCGAGCATGGAGGCGACCAAGAACCAGACAGATGCTTCGCCGAGGTGGGAGCCGGGGCAGCGTCTGCATTTCTTGTTTAGTATCCACCTCACTTGGTTTCACAAGAAGGCTGACGCACCTGCGGCCGAAACCAAAGACATACTGACGGGGGTCGCGCTGCTTTGTGCTGTAAGTCCCGTCACCCTTTTCGACGAAACGCTCCGGGTCGAATGTGTGCGCGTCGGGGTAAACCCTCTCGTCACGAACGAGGTTCCAAATATTGGGGAAAATCTATATTAAAACAACTTAGCATTGCTCCTCATCATGGACAGAAGAAAGCGCACGCACGATTGACCCCTTGGGAAGGTGCATGCCATTGTACTCATCGTCCTCAAGCAAGCAATGGGGGAGGGCTGAACACAATCGGTATCAGGAGCGCCATCATCGCCCATGTCTTCATTACTCACCGAGCGGCACAGGAACAGCGTAACGAAGGGTCTCCTCAAAGACGGCAGTGACGTAGGGAAGTTTTGGTTTGTCCAACAGAGTAGGCATGCGACCAGGACCAGGACCAAGCAAGCTGTCGAGCTCGGCCTGTGCCTTCTTCACAACTTCCGGGTGATCCATCATTGCGAGGAGGAAATGGGACATGATCGTGAGGGACTAGAGGAGACTGAGTGGTATGTCAATTAAATAGTCTGGGTGAAGCTTACAGTGTCCATGCTGGCACTATACATCGAGTTAGCAGTGTCCTTGATGTCGATCTGGTCCTGCTCAGTGATGGTCTTGCCGGGCTGTGTCAAGAGTTCGTAGCAGAAAGACGGCGGCGCCTTGCCGGCAGATATGTTGGCCTTCAAAGCCTCCCAAGGACCCTCGCGAAGTTCGTCGAAACCCTTCTTCCACTCGGCCGCCTTCCGCTTGAAGCCTGCACCAGGCAGCCACGAAGGAAGATGCCGCACTACAGGAAGAGGCTTAGATTCCATAGGCTCTATCATATATAATGGAAGGCTCACGCCATGGCATCATGTCTACGGCCCAGACACCACCACCGGCCATGATCTCATTTGAAAGCGCGTCTGCCGTTTCTTCCTCAACTTGGAGGAATCTCAGACTGCCGTCATCATCGCGCATCTCAATACCGTAGACAATGCGGAGGATGACGCCAACGGAATAACGCCGGAGGTGATGGAACGCGTCGCCACCCTCGATGAACCGGCCAATCATGCCGCGAGCCTCAAGTTCAACTGCCTCATATTGCCGAGGGACATGATGCGCGCTGAGAGTGTGAGACATGAGACGACGTTGCCGACGAGCCCGATCACCATAGTTCGTGAACACAACCTGATAACGATGAGTAAAGATAAAATAATAATAAAGAAGGATTAATGAAATTTACCATGTTACCTGCACCGACGCTGTTCAGAGAGTGAGGAAGCATCCACACGGGAAGAAAAATCATCTACGTACAGCTCGTTGACCATGATCAAATTTGGCTTGTCGGAATAGAGTGCCGCACGCTTGTCCATGAGGTCGTTGACCACCTCAATGGAGTTCAGGAAGATAATGCCCTTGCCAAACAGATGGGTATAGACAATGTCACCTGAGAGCGACAGATCAGTAACAATCATTTTTTTTGACGTCGGAGATTCAGAGGTGGGGACGTCGACCACTGACGTGGCGTTTGATCATCATCGGAGATATTTCCCCGCAGAATGGCGATTGCCTGTGGCACCCCGCGTCATACAATGCATGCATACCATACTGCTGCGCCCATTTCGCAGATGAAACCCAGAGCTCCCGAGGATCCAAGTCTCTGATGTTACCGACGAAAGGCAGGGGCTTTGGGCCAGGTGGAACGGGGAGACTCCGCGAGTTGCGCCATCTCACAAAGAGAGAGGAGACTACAGCGGCTGCGGCGAGCCCACTAAGTATAGCAGCGTCAGACGGCATATTCAAGTGGTGGGCCGTTGGAAGTGAAGGGAAGTGGGGGGGAGAAGCTCACGAGAACGGGGGCCCATATTATATCAAGAAAGCTATCGGGAGATGACCATATCAAGATATGTATGGACTGGGTGAAGGGAATATCGCATAACTGGTAAGAGAGATATGATGGAAACTGACCTTCAATACTGGAAAGCCAACGAATTTCGCCGTTGATTACGGGTCTACCGTAATATCAAAATATACTGTGTAACTGGACAGCTGCAACGTGAAAATGTCAAAGCTCGCTCAAATCTTTTGATGGGCGCAGGTCCACAAAGCTTGGCTTTGAATCGTTGCCCATTACCTGGATGAATGTGGTTTGAGATTTTTGATGAACATTGGGAAAGGAAAGCCGTATGATAAACTTTTTGAGACTTCTCATTGAGAAGCTGCAGCAGCGATGGATTGGTTGAAGCCGGTCCTTCAAACCGGATTTCCGTTCGAAGTGGAAGTAAAAGCTAATTCACGTCGCTGAGCCGCGGGTGCCAAAATCAGCCACAAATACTTGTGCGGCTATCTCCATTTTCAGAATTGACTCCGAAGTATGTACCAACTTACCATTTTTTGATAATGCACTCAAACTTTCCTCCACAATTCGTTCTTAGTGCCCTTGGGCACCAACAGTGCTGATGCGGTGGCTCACCTTGTTACTGATATCGGTCCAAGTGACCTCCAGGCTACTGGAGAGACTTTTCCTCCGTGGGACTGGAATCCCAAATAAACATGCGCATTGTGCGTGTTGGAACGTGGATGTCCTGCTCTCCCTATGTCAAATCTGAATATTGAATGCGCATGGCTAAATAAAGGCTCAGCCGACACGAACTTAATGTGGCGAGGACTTCGACATACCGTAATTGTTCTTCAATCAGAATTTATGTTTAGCACCCTCATCACCCAGGTTCCGCCGGGTGCTCTTTTTTCGTCGCCGAAAGGCGCCTTTATCGCTACAAAGCTTGGCAAAACATGGGATTAAAAATGGCCGGTGGATTTGTACGCCCAAACATGATAGCGTCAATCATGTCTGCCACGCATACGGCGAAGCCCAGGACAAATATGGAGGCAATCCAGGGCGGAGGGGGTGATTTGGGTCATCTGGTGAGTTAGCCAAAGGCCGTGTGAGTAATAGGACCTTGGAAAGGGAAATGTGCCAAAATACGACGCCGCTCGTCGTTGCAGCGGCTCTGCTATCTGACGCAAGAGAGTCTGCCATCGTCAAGTATAGAGGCCATGCTTTTATACTAACCCTCATGCCGATGAGGATCCCAGGGACAAACGGTCTGTCACTTTGCTGTATTCTTTAATAGGTGTGCGTTTTCCCTGGTTGCTTGACCCATCCCACGCACGTTCACTTAACATTGCATGGTTCTTCGACTGATCTTCGACATTCTCCAGCGTCGACTTTCAGTCAAGAAATGCGCTTACGACATGATTATCATGCCGACTCAATGTGTTGCCGTGCGCCTATCAAATCACAAGGGATTGTGTATGGCATCACTACCTTTTCTCAGATGCAAACCCATTCTCTTCGCTTGATGCCAGTCAAATTCTCTCATGAGAAGAAATCAACGCCGAAGCACCTGCTGTCTCTAGCAGTGCCTCGTGACCATTCTTATCAACTGATGGGCCCTTATATGCTTACGGCTGTCCCAAGATCTATGCAAACATACCACGCATATCGTAATGTTCCGACAATGGCCTCTCTATCGCTCTGCATCCGTTCCTTGATGTATCCCTCCTCTAACAACAAACTATGCCATCCCACGCTGCAATCGAGCGAACTTCCACCAAGCATTGCTTGTCTCCCTCTTTGCAGGAAGTGGTACAGCTCGCATGGCTCGTTCGTTCAGTCAGTGAGCCGAGACTCTTGAGTCTCGACTTCAGTCAGTAACATGTTACGTGTTTTTTTTTGAATCTAACTCTTTTCATTCAAGGTCAGACGCCTAGTGGAAATTTACGAAGTGTTCACTTATATTGATGTTTCGACGTTGAGTCACTTCGCATCCCATTATGGCGACGACATCCACGATAGTCTGGTAGGTATGTTCGATGACTGCGCAGCATAACTGGTGACATAAAATGTCATATGCTGAAGGCGAATATGTACTCCGTCGTTCTACGACAGAATACGAATCAAGATACAATGCATAAGCGCTGAAGCTTTGGCAGTCTGATCCATGGTGGTGGTGCAAAGAAATGTGAAGTACGTTCAGTGATTCTTCAACAAGCATCCATTACCAAATTCTGGATTTCTCATATCATACACGTATCAGTGTCTAGACTCAGACCGGGCCACCGATAGTAGGGTCTCAAGATCTCATTCTCCATGNCNNGNATNCTGCNNGANNNCCATC
>SGPL01000221.1:20448-50718 GCA_004802705.1 Bondarzewia mesenterica
GNTANTCANCTTGTAGTTAATCATGGAGTGAATGTGANGGCATGACCCTTCCCAAACTTTACGCTCGATGGTCCTGCCTCAAGTTTCTGATGAGAGGAGTGTTAAAGATCAGGATACAGCTTCTTCTGCTGCATTCGCCAGATTGATCTCGGCTCCGGTATGACTGTGTCTCCATATATTCCTGTCTTTCGGACAGGACATTTAACTTAGTCTCCAACCATCCTCTTTGTCGCGCCTGAAAAANAAGTATTTCACCTGGAATTACTGAGAGGCACAATTGCTTGACGCACAGGCTGCGCGCGGCACTTTGATTCGGGCTTCTGCCGACCTCTGCGGACAGTGTGAGCTACTTTTGTCACTGTCGCACCTTCCAAGTAGAAGACTATTTCGTCGAATGTGTAAGATAGATGCATCTGATACAGTCCTCGTTGTTGGACTTACCTACATCGTCGGAAGTGCATTCAATTGCATGACTCTATCGCTATCGTTATCGAACGGTGCCCGAGGAGGGCTTCTATGCGTGTGATCGGATTCTCTCGTTAATGGCTGTATTGTATAGGGCTGGAAAGCCTCCGCTTGCTCAGCGCTCAACACTCTGTGCTCACTTTATCCATAGTCTCGAGCATCCCCAGAACTTGGTAGTTATATCCACCTGTAAGCCGTTGATGCACTTCTTTGATTCATCCCCGGGTAGAAATCCACATATGAATTCGTCGGAATTGAATGGGAACTCAATGAGATTTTGACGTCTAATGACGAACCTTATATGTGCAATTCCTAAAGTTCCCTTCAAATGAATTATAAATAAGTGTCATCCCAACGTATCGCGATAGCACAGACATTACACAATGTACACCAACAGACCGATGATAATGTTTTTTCCGAATCGCGAGATAATGTCACCCCTTAAACCGAGCTTCCGAAGGGAGGTTGAGAGAGGAGGATCCCAGCCGTTGGGCGAGGTCTGATATTGACTTTGAACTCGCTCGGCGTCCTTGACATGCCACGATATTGTAGATAATCAAGACTCTCGCTTGTGGCAGATATACATACCTGAAAGCACAATTCTCGAAGATAATTTGCGGCTCGATTGGATGCCTGGTAATGGGGTCGACGACTCTTAGAATGTCAAACACGGAGAGCATCGTCGCGATCAGCAGCCAGCCGGAAGACTCAACGAGATGCGTTGCAGGACATCGCCTGTCGAAGAATGCGTGACGATGTCAACGCGATCGAAAGGCGAGCATCAGCGTTAAGCAAATAAATCAGGGAGCTGTATAGCGTCTCGGGTTTGGGGGGGGGGGGGGGAGGCGACGTACCTTCGCCCAAAGCCAAAGACATAGGGTCGCGGGTCACGCTGACGCTGATGACGACTTCCATCTTGTGATTTGTCGAGAAAACGCTCCGGCTCGAATATATCCGGGTTTGGGTAGATGTTTTCGTCACGGAGAATGTTCCTGCGATCCCATTGATGAGTCGATCATCATTGCCACGCCATGTTATCGCGTCTAAGATATGCGTACCAGATATTTGCAAAGACCTGTTCGTTAAGTATCACGACAAATGTCACGCGTATGAGGAAAGGGCAGGCGCACTATAGATCCCTTAGGGATACGCATCCCTTTGTACTCATCATCTTCCATAGCTGCATGTGGAAGCCCTGTAACCCAATATGCACAGATTTAATACCCCATGATGGCCAACGGGATACACACGAAACGTACCCAATGGCATAGGGCAGCCCCATCTCAAAGATTCTTCGAAAATAGCATCAATAAAGGGTAGCCGTCCGCGATCGGCAAGCGTCGGCAGTCTGTTTCCTCCTAATACATGGTCAAGCTCCTGCTGTGCTCTGCGCATGATGCCTGGATAGAACAGCATCGCAAGCAGGAAGTGGGATGCAACCGCAGCCGTCTTTCGATTTGCAAGAAAGTGAGATCGGAGTAGGGCATGGAGCAAGACATCGAAGAAAGAAAAAATACGAAGCTTACGGTATCCATACTCGCAGTGTACATTGAATTCGCACTGTTCTTTATGTCTAATTCTTCCTGAGCAGTCAAAGGCCGGCCGCTTTGATTTAAAAACATAGAGCAGAACGAAGGGCTCGCAGTGCCTGACGCCTGTGTAAATGTGCAGATGTCGGCTACTGTCGAATGGAGAGAAATATCATCGTACAACGTTAGCCTTGACGGCTGCCCATGGAAGTTCCCGAAGAGCATCGACTGTTTCCCTCCAAAGCGCTGCCTTATGCTTGAAACCGGCTCCAGGGAACCAAGCCGGTAGGTGCTTTACTGTTGTCGCCAGAGTCCAAGGATCAGGGTATGCTGGCCTTCAATAACAAGAGAGTACTGACGAAAGGGGAATATATCAACAGCCCATATGCCTCCCCTAGCCGTGATCTGATTTGCGAGTAACGACGTTGTGCGCTCAACTAGATCCAGATACTTTAAGCTGCCGTCACCTTCGCGCAATTCGATCCCATACACGATGCGGAGAACGATGCCCGCTGCGTACTGCCGTATATGTTTGAAACAATGATCTGGATTTGCGAGCACCCGCGTCGCCAATCCATGCACGCTGAACTCCAGTAAATGGTGCCCTTGCTCGATGTTCATTTGGTTCATGAAGTGGGTCATCAGACTTCGTTGGCGCAGAACTGAGTCTCCATAGCCTGTAAAAGCCAGCTGTGGGGAAGGTGGTCAGTGCCGGTGTATTTGGAACAACAAGCATGATGGATGACCATATTGCCAGCACCGCAGCTGGAAGATAATTATTCAAGGCACGAATGATTCAGCACGGGAACACAACACGTACAGCTCTGGAAGCATGATCAATTCTGGCTTGTCTGAGTAGATGGTGGTGCGTTTCTCCATTATATCAGACACAGCCTCCTCGGTGTTGAGGTATATAATGCCCTTCCCAAGTACATGGACATAGACAATGCTTCCTGAATATGAGAGCAGTCATCAGTAAAATATCTCAACACTTCGTATTAGACAGTAG
Organism: Bondarzewia mesenterica; assembly: GCA_004802705.1. Lineage (NCBI taxonomy): Eukaryota > Fungi > Basidiomycota > Agaricomycetes > Russulales > Bondarzewiaceae > Bondarzewia > Bondarzewia mesenterica. Next base: position 23,452 of record SGPL01000221.1, read on the forward strand.
GATGTAACGAAATGGAGCTGATCCGCGTTCGCTGGACCGGTAATCGCTACCACTTCCTGAAGCTTGCGATACTCAAGACATCCAACCGAATCAGACCACAATCCTTATTTCATCAATATGCGAGATAGGGAAAGGGAAAAAAACCCTGTCTGATTCGCAACCTGACGTGTGCGGCAACGGGTCGGGAATTGAAAGAAACACACCCCTGCAAATACGATAAAGAGAGCTCAAAGGACCGAAGAATATCATCTATGTATCCAAGTAAGCTGAAGCGCTCGGCGTCCACATGCTGTACGCTCAGTGCAAAACAAGTGCGTAGCCATGCACTCCACAACTTAGAGTAGCAAACCACCGACGAACGTATAGAGGAAGAAAACAAACAGATGCGCACCATATTTTCGAGCCCACTGGCTGGCAGTCAGCCATGGCTGTTCAGGTCTCAAGTCCTTGAGGTTACCCAGGATGGGCCATGGCCTAGGGCCGGGAGGCAGAGGCACCGCCAACGCACGACGTTGGCAATACCAGGCAAACACAATAGAGGCAGATGCAATGGCACCCAACAGGCTGTACGAAACAATTGCAGACATAGGCGGGAAGGGAAACAGAGTGGGTCAGATAAGGGGGCTAGCGGGATCGAAGTTCCGAGCTGAGTGGCATGCTTATATGAGAGCGTCTAGGTGACAAGAACTTTCGTTGTGAGCTTCGAAACGAGAAGGAAAGCCTCTTCAACAGATCTTCGCTTAGTGACCGTAATGCAGAGAGATGACGAAACAACGCTGAATTGCACAAGCTCGATTGTTCATAAAGATGCACACATCCTAGCTGGAATCAGGTTTACGTACTTTTACTGAGATATATGCAGGATCGAAGTATAGATAACATCCTCTGGTGCATCGATGGTACTATTGGTGATCTTGAAACAATATACTTACCTCGCAGGCTCAAGGACTTGGTATGTGACATCAGTACGGTGCAATAACAAAGACAAGAGTACGGAGCTTTTCGCTCCTGGAAATGACGGCTCACCATGCATCATCACTCTTTTCATCCTTGGAGATCGTACGTGCCGCATTGTTAGCGGAACACCGTGCCATTGAAAGTTCCCATCGAAGTCAAGTCAGATCTGGTCTGAATTGTCAGAGGTACAACGCCTTGTATGCATGCAGCACTGTAGAAGTTGAGCCTACAGGGTGTTGCATAATAACGTGCAGGTTCGCGTTCAAAAAAATTTGTTTGGTCGTGTTGTGTCTGGGCGGAATTTGTGACATCTGTCACATCTATCCCAGGGATGGTTGTCTGTTACAATGGCTCCTCTCATCTCTATTGAGCTTCAAGAACACATATAAACGAAGCAAAGAGGTTGAATGTTCGAGACTACTGAAGTTTGCGACAAGAAACTGAGGAAAAAGGGTCTGAGGGACTCGGAGCGGGTGGACGAAAATACGTAGGCGATGACAAGCTGTCACAAATTCTCCCCGGACACAACACAACCAAACAAATTTTTTGAACGCGAACCTGCACGTTATTATGCAACACCCTGTAACGAAACACTCGAGATTTTCAAATCCTCGATTGGCCGTTTTCCCTAGCTCACCTTCAGCAGACTACATGGCTCTCAAAAGCGTGAAAGGGTCATTTGGAAAAATTCGAAGACGTACTGTACTGTCTGGGGTGACAGGTAAGGAACGAGTGACAGGATTTGTGACTTAATGTGACATTCCGTGACTTCCGTATCACCTTCCGCTGCCGCACCGTAACATAGATCCTCACAGATCCGCGAAGGTTTTCCCTATACATCTATTTCCTTGAAAAAGATTACCTCTGATGCGTCCTCAACTCGAGCCTCGGCGAACCATGATTTCCATCGGCGATTTTAACACTAAATCTTCTGACAGCTTTGGCTCGTCCTCCCATTCTTTTGTTCACCAGGCATGTATACAGTTTTCATGAACCTACAAAACCTTCTATTTTGCTTTCCATTCAAGAGTTGCTCATGCTTAGCAAGGTTGATTTAGTATTCCCAACCAATTCTGGTCTTGAAGGCGCATTCCGTCAGCTGAAGACCGTATACTATACGGGCAGAACGTCGCTAGTCGCGCTGCTGAATGCTGAGCTTCACAGCCAAGATGCGACGGAGGCTGAGAGATATACCAAATCGTCAGCTTGTCTGGAATGATTATGACTCATCCCGTTAACGATTTGCATGAACAGTCATCCGCGCATTGCCCATGCGTTGAGCACCGATAGGCATATACCAGACGTATGGAGTCTGGAGAGGACTGGCTCGTCTAGCGTATTAAACTTGAACGTCGGCAAGCAGACCTTCGAGGGACTAGGAATGCACGGTAAGAAGGTGCATGACGTGTTCAAGGGATGCGAGGAACAATATCGTTCGTCACCTCTACATTGATATCTCTGGCATGGGACAACTGTAATCTCAACTCCTCAACTCTTCCTGCAGAATGCAGTATCAAATTTGACCACGTATCCACATCAAAAATGCCAGAGCGAGATGCGTTGGCACGATGGGATCGTATACGGGAAAGCGCAGGACAGGGTCAATGGGAATTCTCATTTTGTGCTGACACTCCCGGTGTGTTTACATCTCATCTTGTTCACCACACTAACGCTAAATCGCACATGTCAGACATAACTGGAGATCCTTTCTCACCATCGCAAACAAAGAAACATGAGGTCGAGCCGACCGTCCGTAGGCTTTCCGATGTGCGCATACCTACGCCCGATTTATCGCCGCGTCCGGAATCACATCAGAAAAGCGTCAAAAAGAGGAAGATTTCAACGGACTTACACGGCAACGAAAACCACAATGATGCGCTGGATGATTGGATGGAACAGATGACTTCTTTGTTTGAGTGGGTTGGCATGGCTGCGCTTGGTTCACAACGGTCAGTCATTTAAACTAAGTTGTTAGGGATTGAACGAATCATTGGCCGTACTGATACTGGCATGGACCGGCAGTTTACTGGCTAACGATAATGTAGACCCGTACGTAGCTGTATACAGCGCTCCGGAGTCATCTACAGTGGGCGATGTCTCGTACATGCGATGGCAGGGCTTTCTGGATTCTGATTTTGTCATGTCCATCCTGGAATGCGCAATGTATGTATTGCATCTCTCTCTCTCACGGTCGAGCCTGAGTCTCAGATTATCTGCTTCCCCCTCATCTTCAAGGAAAACCCTGTGCACAATTTCCTCCACCTCGTCCCCAAAACCGTTTGTAGCATTCATCGCTCACGGCACGCCTTACGCGCCCCGATCATCTTCCATGCTCGTGCCGCGCACTGACGGCGAGGACACATGGTCCGTAGTGCTGATGCCTGATCAAGTAACGGGCAATGCTCACGACGAAGGGGAGGCATACACGGAAAGGAGAGGAAGGTGGGCTATGGTCGAGAGTATAGGCCGATGGAATGCAAGATTTGGTTGATACGAATGATGGGTGAGCTATTCGTCCGCCAGTGGGCTCTTCGATTCCATCAATGGTGATCATATCAGTGTAGATGTCGGCGTCGTCGCAGCCATAAAGCGTTTTCAAGTAGATCAAGTAGGTAAGATTGTATTCTGTCAAATTAAGCTACTATGTCCCGGCCAGACTACTCTCTATTGCCATACTTTCTCACATGCTGGCTGCGCTCGGGCTATCCGATTTCGTTTGTACTGCCGTGCCTTGGTCCCCTCACTTCCCAGCCGTACCAGTGAGAAGACCGTTCTTCTACAGGAGAGTCGCAACCGACCGCTCTGAGTATGATATAACTTACCCTACTCAGTGCGATTAGTTGCCAATCCAGCATTCGGGGCCCCATTGTCCCCCGAGTCTCTGCCCTTTTTTTCTGTGGATTTTAGCAGCATTGGTTTCATCCATACAGATTCAGGGGATGCACGTCGACTTGGTATGATCCAGACTCCCAATGTGAATATCTCATAGCTGTTAAAGGACCGCAGGTGACAAATTTAGACATTTAGCCTTGTTCTGAGGTCAGCTCCTTGTGCATCCAGCGTCTCTGCTTTTATGTCGTCCTAGACATAACTTGAACAACATTTGGTTGCGGACTGTGCGGAACCAGTGCGGAACAAGACAAGACTGCGTTACATAATCAGATACTAAAAAGACGCGTCGATTTTTGGATCGCGTTCGCTGTCCCAGGCTAGTCGCCTTTCCCCATCACCCACGTACATACAATACCCTGATACCCCTTCATACCCATTTCCTACCTTCCAATCCTTTTTTCCAAAAAAAAAAAAATCGACCGCGTCAATGGGCCGCCCTCTCTTTTCTTCCGTTGACCGTTCCCCAGTCGTGGTCGCCCCAGAGACGGGCGAACACATTCACTACGAAAAATGGACGCACGGCGCATTCGACCCCGACTCTGACGAGTTCTTCGAGGACGCGGTGTACGAAGCGTTCCTCGAGCCTGAGGACACCATCGACGTTAACTCAGCTGAACGCATGAGCACTAGTACTGTCGCGGCGGAAAATGTCGCTCCCGACGCGGAAGAACCGCTCTGGGAGATTGTCATTCATCGCAATCGCAATGGCAACAATCGAGTTGACTTGGTCCCCTCTGATTCTCGACGCCAGCGTGCTTCTGGGGGTGACAGCCCTACCCTAAGCACCACCAACAGCGCTCCCTCTTCTCCTACCCAATCTCGCGTTCATACATCCGATATCACACCCATTCCTCTTCGCTCCTCGGCGGTACGGGGCCAAGGCCGCCCTATTACGCCGCCCTTTGGGTCACCTAGCTGGGCGATGCTCGAGCCGTCACCCCCACCCAACGTCACCCCACGACTGTATTCTTGGTCGTCCGCTCATGCTTCCCCGCCTTCACGTCAACCTGCAGCGCGTATGCGTCCCACCGTTGGTCCTCCGAGGAGGCCTTTCTATTGATAAAATACTCAGGGGAGGTCAAAGTCGGAGGGATGCATGGAGTGGAGGTGGAGTCAAACCTCAGCGAAAATTGGAGCCTCTCCACAGTGTAAGGAGTGTTGCGGAAGGCAAGTGTGGAGAAGGATGGGTACTAGAAGACTTGAGGCAGTATCTATTATCTCCATTTTCCCACTGATGGTCACGGGTGTAGTCATGGTCTCGGTCGTCCATACTGACCCATCGTTCTCTCGTATTCGATCACGCAACTCCCTTGGTCGGTGCAACCAAAAGTCGCATGTGCATTTACAGTACTTGTCTGTGATTTTTATATATATCTTTGATTATCTCAATATCTGCTTCTCATCGTTCGTTATGCCCCATTCCACTCCGTTTCTATATAATGGTGCTTTCCGGCGTGTATATGTTCTTCTCAGTCGATTCCATTGGATGCTCGCTGTGCCATCACTTATGAGTTGGTAGCTCCTGTGCCTCGCGCGATACCACCTCCGTTTTATGTGATTTATGAACTATGCTTTCTATCCTTCTCCAAAAAGTGCAGCTGCCTTTAAAATCCTCCGCGAGAAAATACATTTCATCTTGATCCACACAGGCATATAAGTATTGTACACACAGAAGTGGTTGCATCTACAAAGTGGAGGCACCTTCGCCAGTCACCTCTAGTCCGTACTTACCTGACTCAGCTCACAGAGTATACCTGTACCCACTCCACTCGTCGCCTTTCTCCGTCTTAGCATCTTCCACACTTGCGAACCACCCGTTCTTCTTCGCGCGTATCTCCCGCTCCTCCGCGGTCTCCTTGACGTCGCCACTCAACTCCACCCCCTCGATGACTTCGTCCCGTTCTCCGCGATCCCTCCGCGCGTTTTCGCGCCTTAGGAAAGTGTAATAGGTGACGGAGGCGATCACGCCCAATCCGATGTAGAGGAGGACTATGCCGTGGCCGAGGGTGTACCACGGTTGGTCTCGAGCGCGATACTATCACATGAGAATTCAATGAATAAGAATAACTGAGCAGTGGAAAGTACGCACAACGTTTGAGCTTACTGCGCCGTTGATGTTGCCACTGCAGTTCGTGATGAGTCAACGGTTACACAAGAAACTGAGGCTCGACTTACAAGCTGATGACCATCGCTAAAGTGACACTGCGTTTGTATGATCCCTCTACATTGTTAGATACCCAGGCGCTTTGAAATCAGAGTCAGCTTTTTGTGGTCCTGATTACGCAGGCCCTGACTTACATGGTGTTGGCTGTCAGAAAATGAGAAATGGGTTAAAAGGATGTACTACAGCAGATAATTGATACGCACGGATGAGGGGGTATATTCCACTAGAGGCCGAAGTCTGTCAGATAGATTGTCAGGAATGTAGTGCAAACTTCACGCACCATGTCGCAAGATATACGGCTACATAGGAAAGCGCCGCATTGCGTGAAGCTATTAAGATGATGTACCCGGCTGCTCCCAGACATAAGAACCCACTGAGTGCATAGTTGTCACATCAGCAATCTTGCGGAAAAAAGAAAAGAAAAAGCTGTGTGTGATGAGAATCTAAGCATCTAAGGCTCACATATTCAGGAGTCCGCGCTGTCCACGCCGGTCCGCGAAGTAGCCAACAGTACATGTGATGATGCACGCAAAAACGTACACGGGCACTGTTAACAGGTTCGCAGGAGTTGCCTTGAAGCCTACGGACCGCACGGCACGAGCCGACAGCGTGAGTCGAATAGCCCGCAAAAATCCCATGTATGGGAAAATAAGCACTCGCCTAGCTGTAGAGAGAAGCAGAGAAAATGAGGGACGCACTAAGCGACGGAGGTCGGTGGATGGTGTGAAGGAGGGACAAACCTGGCTGATAATGGTGGGCAGGAACAAGGAGAAGGCGTAGAGCGGCATATCGCTACCGGTGTACACCATCACTAATTACAGACACGCACAAGTTAGCAAGAGAGTTGTTTCTCGGATAAGAGAGTATGACTGCTCCAACTTCATCCGCTTCTCAGGCTTCAAGTTAGCGCACTGAAAGTGACTTACTTCCGATCCACGTCTTCCAGTCAAATATACTCTTCCAGACGTATTTCCACTGCAATTTTTCACCTGCGGCCGAAAATTGGTCGTCCCGCTGCAGGCGGCGCACAACGACGGTGCGCTCGGCCTCCGACAGGAAGCGCGCAGTGTCTGGAAAATCTTGGATGATCCAGAAAGACAACACACCAGCCAAAACCGTGGCGAGTCCTTCAAGGATAAAAATCCACGCCCACGCGGGCTTGCCACCGATCCCGCCCATGTTCGATATGGCTGCCTGTCCAACAAGACCCGTGTGAATACATCGTGCGGTTCAAAGGAGAGGGTAAAACATACAGCGAGAAGACCACCGAAAGCACCCGAGACAGATGCTGCGCTGAAGAACAGGGCAGCTCGAATTCCAAATTCGGAGCGCTTATACCAACTTTGTGATCGGCAAACACAGATGGAAGGTCATCAGTGCGTCGAGAAACGGTAGAGGAGAGAGGGCTGTGCCGCACCATGAGAGGTAGTAGTTCACACCCGGAAATAACCCTGCTTCCATCATTCCGAGCATCCAGCGCATACCTATCAAGTAACATCCATGACAGGATGCCAATTAATGAGGCCACAAAATTTTTGGAGTGTGCCTAAGATAAGCGAAACGCACCAAGCAAACCGCCATAGTTGTGAATTAGTCCTTGCACGGTCTGTATTTAGCTGCTTAGAAATATTGGTTTGGAATACAGGGGCTCTCAGCTGACGGACCATCATGACACCCCAGAGTAGCATGAGGACCGATAACCATATTGAGGGCCTCAAGCGTTTAAGAAAGACGTTGGACGGTACCTGAGAAGGGATCAGACGACCAGCGAAGACGTAGTGATTGATACTTTGTCTTCCTACCTCGAAAATGGAATAGGAAAAGAAGAAAATCGTAAGACCAATGAGATACTGCTGGTCACTGATGTGTAGGTCTTTCTCCATGCCATATAACTGAGTACATAATCATGAAATACACGAATCAGTGAGTGAAAAGTAATATACAAGACTCACACACCTTCGCATTCCCGATGCTTGTGCGGTCTAGGAAACTCAGCAAGTAGAGCAAGGCCAGCCACGGAATAAGACGCAAGTCAATCTTGCGGATAAGCTTACGCTCGTCGATGTCGGAAACGTCGATATGAGCATTGTACAGTGGTGTGCCATTCGCGATCTCCTGGACGCCCGTCAGCGCCTTTTCGTGAGCGGTCGAGGATGGTCGCGAGTCGTCTTGAGACATGACAGTGGTGGCTGGTAGAAACGAGGCGAAACTACTACAGCGCTCGATTCTCAAGCTCCTTTTATTTCGTCAGGGCGGTAAGTCGGATACAGTTCCCGGTATAATCTTGATCTGGCGAGGATGATATTTCCCACAGACATCGACCCCACAAGTTCACCGTCGACAACACGTGCAAGGCGTGGAGAAGTTCATTGATGCCCTGAGTGGATTGAGAGAACTTGCAGGGTGGGTGACCCGCACTCATCTAACATCTGAAGGGTCACCTGGTCATAGGGCGCCGGTCGTATGAGAACCGTGTATGATGCGTTCCGTAGAACGGTCACTTCGAAGGCGTATACCATTAGCTTAGTAGACTGTAAGTTAAAAATGGAGGTTTACCGTCGTTGTGTTTGAGATCTAGCTACGATCTCATGGTCTAGGATAGAAAGAAAATTCAAGGACTGCCTTCATCATGAGCTCAATTATTGGCAATTGCCTGCAATTTCCATGTTAGATTTAAACTCCGCGGAACCGGCTTGAACTCTCTCAAATTTCCTACTGAAGACCCATGCCCTTGAGTCAGATCCAAAGCAACTAGAGTATTGTTTTCCTTGCATCCCGACATGCTCCGTTGCCTAAGCGCCAGAGATATGGAAACCCTGTTGTTTTTTGGGGAGTAAGCCTAGTGCACTGTCTTAGGTCTGACTTCTGTTGTTTCTTTGTTAAATATGCTGTAATTAGCACTACGACAACGAACCACGAACACCCCAGGGGAACGTCAGTCGCTGGACCCGGTGACAGAAAAATGGTGCGACTCCTCTTAGGATCAACGCCATGACTTTGGAAGCGGGATTGTTTGCCGTTGGCGGGAGGCATTCAGAATTTCCCAAGATATTCGGAATTGTAGTGCGATTGGTCATGACTGTAGTGAGAACGTAGAAACAGCTTGCTCCGCATCACTGATTGAAGATCCCTAAATTACCACAGAACGCTGTATGTATACATGTATCAGAGCACCGAACACCGTTAACGCAATCGGATGTATGAGTGAGTCGTCGCCGGGAGTTGCGAATTCAAACTGTCATCACATGATCGAACTTTCTCATCACGGGGAAGAAGTTTGGCGACATTGGTGGTGACGTCAGAGAAATGATTGCACTTAAACTTGAACCATCTCAGTCTGTCTCAGTCTGCTCAGTGCCAGCATTTGAAGCCGGCTACTCTCACATCACTACGATATTTGAAAATTTGTAACTGTAAAAAATGCCTGTGCCGAAGCAAATCTTTGATCAAATTCGACAGCTGATCCCTCCATTGAATGGAAAGCTACATAAAGGACAATCAGGTCTGTTGTACACGTTTCTGGAATGTGTTGAAAATACCAACGTTGTATATCCCCAGGACGCGTTGGTGTGATTGGAGGTGCACTAGAGTGTGTTGTAATTCTCGCCTCAATGCGATTGGAACTTCTGCTCATATACGAGTTAATGCAGCTATACAGGCGCGCCTTTCTTCGCCGCGATCTCTGCAATGCGATTCGTTAGTACATAAAATCTCAACGTGCTCAATGATCAATTAAATGTCATTTCTTCTAGGGTGTTGATCTTTCGCATGTCATCTGCTCCCCAACGGCTGCCGGCGCAATCAAGTCGTATTCGCCAGATTTGATTGTTCACCCTATCTTGAGAGAAGAAATGTAAGCATCATGCTTTATAGTCCCTCTCGATGTCGTCTTGAACTTCCACGATTGATTCTAGCTCTCCAAAATCTCTACGACCCGAAATGTCGTCGTTATTGTCGCGTCTGCATGTTTTAATTATCGGTCCTGGTCTAGGCCGAGAGCCGTACATGCAAGCCTTCGCACGAATGGCGCTCGATGTTGCGAAGGAGCAAGGAATGTTTGTTGTTATTGATGCAGACGGTCTTTGGATGGTGGGCCAGCAGGTGGATGTTATCAAGGGATATCGGCGGGCAGTGCTCACGCCCAATGTTGTTGAGTTCAAGAGGCTTAGCGAACAAGCGGTAACAAATCTGCGTTTTCTATTCGATTTAGCCTGATGATCGTTTTTCAGGGTGTTGATCCAAATACAAAACTGCAAGAACGGGCTTCCAGCGTCTCGCGCGCCTTGGGTGGTGTTTCCATTCTTCAGAAGGGCGCACAAGACATCATAGCCACAAACACCGAGGGGGGAAAGTCCCGCGATGCTCACGCGCTGTCTAAGATAAGTGCAACAGAGGCTGAGCAGAATGAGATCATCGTAGTTGATACCCCAGGCGGTCTGAAGCGATGCGGTGGACAAGGTGATATCCTCAGTGGAGCTGTTGGAGCGATGCTGGCGTGGGGAAAGTGCTACGAGGAGGGGGCTTTCGGAGACAAGACTTTGCCAGTTTCAAGGATGCCTATCTTAGCTGCAATTGGCGCGAGCATGGTGACGAGAGCCGCATCCAGGCGAGCATTTGAGAAGGAGGGAAGAGGTGTCGTAACGCAGGACATGCTGAAGGAGATTGGAGGCGCCTTCTCCGAGATATTTGGAGCGGAGCAGTATGGCGGAAAATTGTGAATTTTGGATGATAGAAGCATGAGCACTGCAAAGTAGTGTATCTCACCTGCAGTGTACACACTGTACATCTGAGGCTTGAGCATTTCGAAGATCTCAGCAGTCGTGCACGTTCGTGCCGTAATTAATTGTACCCTCGGTATGTTTGATTCGGAAGTAATATAGATCCTGATCACGTTATCGCACGGTATAAAGTCTCCTCCCTCCGCTTACCCATTTCCCCTCATCCTGTTTCCCCTCGTATCGATGTCTGCTCAAATCAAAGAGGTCACAACTAAGTCTTTTGATGGTCAGAAGCCTGGAACTTCGGGCTTAAGGAAGAGGTGAGTAGGCCGGACGATATCTATAGATCGCGACTTGAACAGCAATGCAGGGTCAAGATCTTCCAGCAAGAAGTACGTCTGTCAATATCGTGAATTCGACACGACACTTATCCCGCGCAGCATTATACCGAAAATTTTGTCCAATCCATCTTCGACGCAATCTCTCTGTCTGGCTCTACCCTTGTTGTCGGCGGAGATGGTCGCTACTTCTCCCCGGAGACCGTTCAGACGATTCTCAAAATCGCGTCAGCAAACGGTGTATCGAAGCTGATCATCGGGAAAGATGGTATCCTGTCTACCCCTGCCGCATCGAATGTCATCCGTAAGTATAAGGCCAACGGCGGTATCCTCCTAACTGCCTCGCACAACCCCGGTGGCCCCAACGCTGACTTTGGTATCAAGTACAATGTGGAGAATGGCGGGCCTGCGCCGGAGAACGTGACTGAGAAGATTTATGAGAAGACCAAGACGATCAAGTCGTATAAGGTCATCGAGCTGCCCCCCATTGACATCTCCAAGGTCGGAGAGACCACTTACGGGCCTCTGAAGGTATCCATCATAGATTCGGTCACCGACTATCTTGAGCTGCTCGAGACGATATTCGACTTCCCTCTTATCAAGTCTTTCTTGACCGAGCACAAATCCGATTTCCGCGTTCTCTTCGATGGCCTGCATGGCGTCACTGGGCCTTACGCCCGTGGAATCCTCGTCGAGACGCTTGAACTGCCGTCTTCGTCTATCCAGAATTGTGAACCATCACCTGATTTCGGTGGAGGACATCCTGATCCTAACCTCACATACGCGCATTCCCTCGTCGAGGTCGTCGAAAGGGAGAACATCGCTTTTGGTGCGGCCAGTGATGGCGATGGGGACCGCAACATGATCTACGGCAAGGGCGCGTTTGTAACACCTTCGGACTCGGTGGCGATCATCGCGGATTGGGCGGACAGCATTCCATACTTCAAGAAGGGTGGTGTGAAGGGCCTCGCACGGAGTATGCCGACAAGTGCCGCTATTGACTTGGTGGCGAAAAAGAAGGGCCTTGAGTACTTCGAGGTGCCGACAGGTGAGCCTAGCTGGAGCATGTGGGCAGTGAGCGCGTCTGATCTCAGTCGATAGGATGGAAGTTCTTCGGAAACCTCATGGATGCTGGTCGCTTGTCCATCTGTGGTGAGGAGTCTTTCGGCACGGGTTCAGACCATATCCGCGAGAAGGATGGTATCTGGGCAATCATGGGTGAATTTTACGTTTAATGATCAGCCCGATTTGTTCTCATCGCCTTCACAGCCTGGCTCAACATCATTGCCGCTGCCAACAAGTCGTCATCCAAATTGATCGGTATCCGCGAGCTCCTCAATGCACACTACGCGAAGTACGGTCGCTCGTTCTTTTCGCGGTACGATTATGAGGAGGTGCCTTCTGATGGTGCGCAAAAGCTTGTTGACCACGTCAACGCGCTCATTGCGTCCTCGTCGTTCTCTGGCAAAACCTACACATCGGCATCGTCCGGGACCACCTTCACCGTCGCATCTGCATACAACTTCAACTACACGGACCCGATCGATAAGAGTGTCAGCAAGAATCAAGGCCAGGTCGTCACATTTTCTGATGGCAGCCGTGTCGTCTGGCGTTTGAGCGGCACCGGCAGTCAGGGTGCGACGGTCCGAATGTACGTCGAACGATACGTTGCAGCGGAGGCTGGGGAAAAGGAACTGTCGAGAGATACTGCGGAAGGCTTACAGTCGCTCATCGAGGTCGCGCTCGAGATCAGCAACCTTAAACAATTTTTGGGCAGAGAGAAGCCGACGGTTATCACGGCAAGTCGATACGTTAATCTCCCGCTGATACGTTACTCATTTTTTTCTCTCTTTGTGCAGTAAAATGTTCTCGCAGCTTGTACTTTTCAAATTGGTCGATCACGGATGGAATGGAAAAGAAGAAACGAATGGAAGCAAGAACGTTCACGACTTTATACGAATGATTAGAATGTATTTTTGTCTCTGGACACTAACTTGTGCAAAGTTGTCCTGTCAGCTAAGTTAGTTGTAGATGCCTTGTATTTTGTACAAAACACACATTTGGAAGTGATGCGCGTCATGATAACCGCGTTTGACCTTTCACGTGATTGTCCTTGAGCATCACGAGATACATCATCACTTCGATCCCGGTTGTTTGGCGCCACGTTTCCACTCGCGTCTAAGCCTATGTATTTATCCTTCATATTCTGGCCCGGTTTTGGAGGATTTAAAAACGAATCAAGATTTCGAACTACAGATTCACGGAATTGTCTAATCCACAAGTCAATATAAGAGTCGCAAATCCACAAAGCAGAGGAAAACGCCATCTCAATCAACCACCGGTGAGGCAGACTGGGCCCAGGATAAAAGTCCCAATCACTAAACTACTACACAACCCTGAAGATCAGCGCGCAGATTCAAGTAAAGGTATGTCGATGCAAACTTCATAATACTCTCCGAGCGATTTCCTCTCTGCTCGATGACTGGACAGTTGTAATAGCCTGATACCCTCCCATGCCTCTTCATCGTACCAGCAACAAGGATGAGGGAAGAAAGGCCCCGTATATATTTATGGGGACAGTTTCAACGGCGCTGGAATTTGGGGGAACTGTGACCGGAAAGAAGGAAGTCTGACTGATGGATGGTGGGGGCGAGGACCTGATGATGATGACTCAGGCCCGGAGTCCCAACCAATAGTGCCATGGTCGTCCCCTGTGGCAAAAGACTCCATGGTATCTCACCAGATGCAAATGACGAGCTTGAGACGAACCTTCCTGACACCGAGAATCGGACGATTCGGTGACATCGTCCCGAGAAGCAGACCCAACACTATTCAACTCATGAGACTCGATCCGAGTTCCCTCCGGTAGTGAAGACCTATCGCGGCAGTTGAAACCCTTGCGATGACACGACAGACACGGTCTTTGCGTGGGATGCACAGATTCAGTCTTTATAAATCCCCCGGTCCGACCCAACATCACCTACCTATCTCCATCGCATCTAACTTTGTCCCTTCTTTATTTATTCAAGAGAGACTTAGTCAATGATTTGAACCGTAAAAAAATCGGGTGAACGTTCACCTGCAATTCGTGCAAGCCTAATTGTGTTGATGTAAAGCCACTTAGAAACGATTGCGTTTGCAAAAAAAAAGAGATGTGTTCAAAGACGTACCGCTTTGACCCTTGTTCCGTGTCCCTTACCTTTCCTGGGAAGATCCACACAATCTCTCCCCTTTTCGACGCAAAAATGACAGGGCCTCAGATCCTCACAGCGTTTGTTGGTTTCCCGGCACGACTGACATCGCACCTGGACCAACTTCGGCCCACGACCCACGTGAACACAGTCTTCTGCCCGCGCGATACAGCGTATGCAAGGGCGTTCGTCCTCGCACTACAGGGAGAGAAAAGGAAAACGAATAATTGAAATCATACTACATAGTCGCCTAACATGCATGTACTGACCTTTTTATTATCTCGCCGACAGCTCCGGCATGCCAATTTTGCCCGGTCGACAGAGCTCTTCCCTGAGGCAGAGCTAGCTTTAGGCGAGCGCAAACGTTGGTCCTCAATGCATGCGATATTCAATTCGCGGCATCGCATGCAAGGAGAGCTGCCATCACAGCGCACTCGAGCACGTCGACACCGCTCACACCCATCAATGCATTGCGCTTCGGTGAAACCCTTCTTGCGGCAACCACCACATGGCCTGAAAGTGAGAATTGTAGATATGTGTTGCAGGTAGGAATCCATGTGCCGAGCTTACCTCGAATCGTCACAGCGAACCTTATCGCGCCTGAAAAATCGAAACAATCGTTCAATGGGCCTCCTTTAGAAGCTAATGGTACACAAGCATACCGACAGCTCGTACATGCCTGCCACGCAGATCTTGTTACTTGAAGATCCCTCACGTTCAAAGGAGGCCCGACATACCTTGACTGTTCTTTTTGGCCAAGGATGGGAGGAGTGCGGCACCAGTAGTCGAGTAGAGTGAGAAGTCGGGACCATGAATTTTAGACAGGCGTTCGCAGCCCTACCAACAGCCCTGTAATGTTAACGTGAGGATTGTGGAAGAGCGTTCATCTACGTACAGACCCCGTTTTATATAGGGTGATGGGCCATGCATTTATGTACTTGAGTTCGAACGACTCTTAGATTCTCGCAAATACTTCGCCCGGCTCTCGATGATTGATCTGGAGCTGCAAAGAACAATCCCCTAACTCGCTATTCAATAATATATGGCAAGCACCCTCGTCCGCCAATGCTCCGACAACCATACTCATACCCGAGCACGCCAAGCGCAGGACGTCACCGAGGGAAACGTCTTCTCGGCGCAGCACCGTGCTTCTTAGGCCGTTTAATCTCTCCAAAGGGCACTTCTCAGCCAGATTTGTCCTCAGGGTCGTACCAAAGTTCTTCTTACGGCGAACAGCTTGTCGCCTAGATCAGCCCACCAGTGCAAGAATTCCGCCGGCATCGTCTGCAACTTCGGAGAAATTGGAGTGATGTCGCGAATGATGGGCTCGTCAAAGGTCGCCGTGAATCAGAGCAAGTCATCCAGACGAGGATGTGCTCGGCGATACCCCGCTGAAAGCCAACGGCCGATGCCTCAATACTGTAGCGTTCTGGTGGAAAACGAAGTGTGATAAGAGCTAAACTCTTGCAAAAATTCATGCGAAGTAACCTGGTATCATATGGCGAGTCAGCAGCTATATACACTCTTCGTTGACGTTTCGAAGCTCTCGGAGTATACAACCTCACCTGAGTTTCTCCGGTCGTCGAATGTCTACATTGTAGATAGAGAGGGAAATAGGCGGCTGTGAAAAATAGGCTCGTCGGTATAGGGTAACTTACCTGCTATACGAATCTAGATAACGACAAACGTGGATGACGTTCAGGTCCAAGGGCAAAAACACTTGCAGCAGGCAATTAAATCCTCAGTACAGTCTGAACTAAAAGATTGATTCACTTACATGCCACGACTGGGACCTCCATTGCGCCTAAGCCGATGGACTGCATGAGACCACTCGAAAACCTCCAACCATTGTTGTAATTGCGATGCGAACATTGAAATTGCACGGCCACAGAAATACAGCGGATACAATCTAAACCTTTTAATTCCATCTACGCAAACTCCATTTGCAAGTCACGATGGGCACAGCCCATCAGTCATAAAAAACATACGTGCGCAGCAGTGAGTAAAAAAAAATCAATACCTGATACCCCAAACAACCGAATAAAAAGTAATGCAAAACAGACCGGGATCAACGGGTCGTGATGGGTATAATAATGGATGTTGGCCGAACCATGCATCGTGTTTAGAGATCGCAAGGTGCCGGTACGTGATGAGGGAAGCAAACATGCTCAGGCGAAAGCTTATGACTGCTGGTAGACGGCAATGTAGTTGACCTTCCATTTGGCATCTGAAGGAAGTGTCAGTTGGCTGGATGGAGAAACAGGATTGTAAAGAACACACAGTTAAAGTTGCTGGGATTAGCAACAGCGTCAGAGCAAGTTCCTGGACAACCGGAAGAGGCGTAAGCGCCATTAGCCCAATCGCCGCACAGCGTAATGTCGAGGGTGAGAGCATGGTTGTAGAAGTGGGAAGAGATATCGCATGTGGCAGAGGACCAGAACGCCGCCGGCGTTGGCCAGGTGGATGGATCAGGATTGCCCGAGGTGATGTCGGCCGGGATTTCGTTACGCTGGAAGTGCCACATCTTGATGCTCGAATTGGTCCATTCATGTGCGTAGACGCCGCCAGCCAGTCTATTGAAGCCCTCCCCGAACGAGGTGTTGCGAGTGTCCGAAAACGCACAGCCAGCGTTGCTTCCGGCACCACTCGCACACTGCGTGCCAAGGATATTCGCAGAAAAGGCTGCGAGACCATCCGTGGTGGGAGGATTGTTGTCGAGCGTGCACCCGTCGTCCGTGTGGAGGGTATACTGATTAAACAGCTGGTTGTTGACGCCCTCTATCACGTCGATCTCTCCAGCAACAGGCCAGGGATCAGCTGAAGACCACCACGCGGGCCAAACGCCGCAACCGTGGGGCATAGCGTAGAAATCAGCAATGAAGAGACCCTTGCTAAATGTCTTTTTGGAGCTGATTCGGACGCTGATTCAGAACCCAGATCCTCATCAGAACAGAGCATATGTCAAAGAAACACAGAGAAGACATACGAATTGCGCTTTGCTCCAGAGGCGAGTTGACTAGTGTTGTCGACGGCCAATACAGTGGTATTATCACTCTGTACAAATGCTATACCAGCATTGGTGGCATCCGTTTGCGAGAG
This sequence comes from Bondarzewia mesenterica, assembly GCA_004802705.1. Classification (NCBI taxonomy): domain Eukaryota; kingdom Fungi; phylum Basidiomycota; class Agaricomycetes; order Russulales; family Bondarzewiaceae; genus Bondarzewia; species Bondarzewia mesenterica. The sequence continues at coordinate 40,811 of SGPL01000221.1, forward strand.
GTAGTTGACCTGGCCGTTGGTAGGATCATTGCCGGTGAAGAAGTTGAAATTGCTGAAAATCATGAGGCTCGCAAATTGCACACGTGCGAGTCGAAGTGTCTATCAACTCACTCAAAGAAGCTCTGTCCCTGATACTTCTCCTGGAGAGTATAGCTGCTGGCTCGGGATTGAAGGCGGCTGACATGGCGATGTTGTCGCTTGCGGCGCACGGTTTCTTGTGAATGTGAAGTAGCAAGTGCCGCAAGGGGAAGTGCAGCGAGAATGAGAGTAGTGAGTCTGACCATTGCTGAAGTTTCCGGGAGTAGATGGTATGAGGCAACGAAGCAGAGAAACGAGAGCTAGCGAGCTACAATGAAGGATAGAAAAGAAAGAATAGGCTGCAGGCAAAAAGGGGAATGGAGGTGGAAGAAAGGACGACTATAAGACAATTTTATCATCCTAACAATTATATACGGGCACGGTCAAGGCACGGTGCTTCAAAGTTGCTACTGCAAAAAGTACACGCGAACTCGGCGCCGACAATGGCTGTGTGTCACGTGACCGTATCCGCAGCAACACACTTTTGTCTGGTCGCCACTTGGTCGCCACGGTCTATTGTCAATAGAGGAATAAAACAACTAAGGACGATGGTGGAGGTTGGAACGCCCGTAGAGTTCAAGGCAACGTGGCTTGCCATGAAAACCCAGGGGATATCATCATATCACCACGGTTCCGGTCATGCGCGAGGCCATGGCTGGCAATGGAGACCATGTTGTTTTCCGTAGTCTTCCGGAGACCCTCGTCGCAACAACGATCCAGCCTTCAAGGTAGATCTCAGGGGTCAGACAGGAGGATCCTGAGGCACGAAGTTTGACATCTTCGCAAACATTGTGGCGTCCACAATGACCCGTAAAGAAGATGAAGCATGAAGCAAGAAATGAAGCAATATATGATTACATAATCTATGAGCGCCTCCCGCGTCTAATAACCCTTTCACTCGCCTTTCACTACCATCATCGAACTTGTTGTCTCCGCTGGACAGAAACTGTATGGATGAACTGACATCCTCTCCGGGAAGGTGAATACTACATAAAAATTATAATTTGGGTTTCGTTGACATTGAGAAGTGCACGAAGTAAAGCTAAGATAACATACTCGGGCAGAATGAAGGTGAGTGCCATACATAGATCATGACAGGAGACGCTAGGTCTGACAGTACGGCATGGTAGAAGAAGAGACAATCCGTAAATAATGCAGAGTTTGTTTGCTTCATGGATGCGCTGGAATTCGCAGGCTTTATCAGATACTGATGGGTTTGTAGGGAGAGTGGCTCAGATGCGAATGTAACCGAGGACACAGTGGCAGCCGTCATGCCGCCTCCACCTATCGCTCCGCAAAAGAAGGTACGTACTTCTCATACCACTTTATAAACAAGCCTTGGGCATCTTCTTCATATGCTTTGTTACTCCGTCTCACCTAATTGAGAGTGGCTAAAGCTTCACCATGCGCAGACCAAAACAGCCAAAGCCACAGAAGATTCGTAAGTGTGTGCTTTTGCTCCATATATATCATATAGATAACTTGGGGTCATTCACGCGTATTCTCACTTCTTCCCCTCCAACATCTGGATACTTCATCACTATACACTCCAGCCTCCGCGATACAGACATATCTACTATGAAGACACCTGCCAGGAAGCCCGCCTGCAAAACACTCACGAAGCAAGCTTCCACCACAGAAGCTAAGATTTCCCCTTCGAGCATGAAGCCTCCGTCCACAATCGGCAAATCGCCCGCCTCTCAACGTGGCCAGTCTCCTGATGCTGGACGTGATGATGTTTCGATTGCCGAATCTTCAAAGACTGTTCGAAAGACCGAGGGAGAGCGCGAGCAATTTTTCAGGGACCAGCCGGAATGCAGTGAGGTTGAACCACATCGAGCGTTCTGCACCGGATGCAACGAGTGGGTAGCGCTCAATGCGAGACAAACGTATTCTATGAGGCCTTGGCTGTTACACCGTAGAGAGTGTAGGAGGAAATCACTTCAGGCTGCCAAATCGTACGTGCAGTCTTACTCCTAGAATCAATTTTACTAATCATCTAAATAGAGAAAGCGTTACACCTATCGTCAAGTCTGCGGAGAAGCAGGAGGAGGAAAGCGAGGATGACGGGTCACCATCCGCCGCTCGTTCCGGATATGACAAGGTCCCTCGGAAGGCGGAAGCGGAAAGACAGGCGTACCTCGAAGCAGATCCACACGCAGAGGAGGTTCGGCCTTATGAAGTCCTTTGCAGAAACTGTCAGAAGTGGGTGAAATTGGGTGCAGAGCAGCTTTATGCGCTCGGGAACTGGAAGACTCACCAACAGAGGTGCCCTGGGTCATTGTACGTTCTTCCCCATCTTTACATTGTGTTTGTGAATTTATACGAAGGTCCGGTTGAACAGGCCGAGTAGCCGTGTCGCAACGGCTGAGCGCAAACTGAAACTCGTAAATGATTCTGGCGCCAAAAGCTTCACTACGACGAGTGTTGAATGTGCGTCATGCGGAATCGCTGTTGCGCTGGAGGGAGAAGGGGATTATGATCTGACGAAGTGGGACGAGCACAAATTGTCCTGCGAGAGGTAATTCTTCCGCGGCTCCTTATCTATCTCCGTGGCTAAAGTGGATGGATTTTGTCGCAAGTGCTCCATCTGACTCTGTTCCGACTGCTGTCGTGCCGGACGCGGAGTCGGTCGCATTGGGTGAAGCCAGCGCTCGTTCCTCCGAGAAGACAGGGAGCAACCCGCCTCCCTCTGTGTCGTCGACCGAGACAGCCGTTGCTCCCGAAGCACTTGGAGGGTTGCGACCTATCTTGAAGCGTGCGCGGGACGATGACGAAGAAGTGGGGGATGAGCGCCCTCGCACGCGGGCGCGTACTGAATCGTACCGTGCTCTGGACTGGCTACTCCTTCCCTTCAAGAGTTTCATCCACGGATTCAAGGCAGGAATGCAGTCTACGCCTGCACCCAGTCCTTCATCGTCTTCCGAGACCACGTGAAGTCTTCGTCTAGGATCGAAGAAATTGCTTCCGTCCTCACGCGGATCCGCTTGTTTCCTTGTCAGCTTTCTATATTTGGGACATTACCCCCGCGAATTACTTACTGCATTCCTTCCGGTCTTGATTTCTCTGTCACTGAAAGTCGACGGTGCCTCGTTGGTATTTGAACTCGATCCTTCTTATACTTAGCCGTTTTTCTTCTTGAATAATACGTTGTCGCTTTGGCCTGTACCATTATGGGGAAACGTGTTGTGGCCCGTGGTCGCGGCCGCGGGAAGTGCCGAACGGCCATTCCCCTCAGTTTAAGTGCCCAATTATCCTCACCCTGAGTGGCCCCAACCCTTTCTCCTTCCCCCCTCACTCATGGCTCCTGCGAGACGCACAAAAAATACCAAACAGGCCTCAAAAGCCGTCAAACGGTTAGTGCAGCTGTCCTGCAAACTTTATTCCGTCCTGCAATGGCTAACAGCAGCGACTGCACTAATTAGACCTGTGGGCCGGCCGCGCAAGTCGGCAACATCGGTATGTCACTCAACCCCGTAAAATGACGACGAGGGGAAAATGAAGCTAAATTAGTTTATCTCAGACGTCGGCAACATTACAAGGCACGAGCTCGAGGTACGTGGGCAAGCTTCGCCGCGCGCGTCCTGCAACAGTGCTGACCGCGTGTGGCACGCGTTCCAGCTCGGGGGAAACCTCCACCCCGCCTCCCCCCCTTTCCGATACTTCGAGGCACGCCCTTTCCGCTATCTATATGTGTCAATTCTTTCTCTGACTTTTATATGGTGTTTTAGCATCACTATCAGCACTGCCGAAGGTACTATAACGCGCCCTTTAACTGCGGCGGAGAAGAAGCGGGAGAAAAAGTTGAGAGATGATCCCTTGGCCGCGGTGTTAAGTCCTCTTTGGGTCGAGTGTAAACGGTGTGGGAGCAAGATCAAGTTGTCCCCAAAGAGTACATATGATCCCTTTCACTGGCAAAAGCACCGGGAAAGGTGCTTGAAGAGGTCGACGAAGGTGGTCAAGGATATGAAACAAGACGCAAGAGACCAGGTACATCCTTTCTGCATTATTGATCTCTGTAAAATCTCATATGTTGTGACACCCTTCCCCTTTGTCCGTCGGATGCATCCGTACAGCGACTCTCCTCACTCTCCTCTTCCCCCGCACCCGGACGCCGCCCTTCAGACTCCCCCACACCCCCCTTGACGTCTGACTCGGCGTCATCATTCTCTCAATCCCCCTCAAGGCCAAGGCGTGCAATCAAAGACCAATCCTCCGAGCCCGAGTCGGAGGGTCCTCGATCGCCATCTCCACCCCCTCGACAGAAGAATGATTTCTTTTTCTCCTCGCTTGCATCCTTCCAGCCCCCCGGACTCCTCGCCTTTGAAGAATATCTCCATCGTTCCCGTCGACGCGCCACTCGAACCTCCCCTCTTCCCCTAGACCCGCATGCCCCGCTCGGCTATACACCTGAGAGCTGGCAAAAGTGGTCGTGGAATCAGCTTAAAGCGCCTGTTTGGATAGTGAAAGAATATCCCAAACAAGCACCTAGTACTCACGACGCTGGTTTCTTGCGGAAGCAGGGCGAGCAGGAGGAAGATGACGAAATGGATGTGGACGACGAAGTGGAGGTGGGTATCGTGCTCGACGAGGACGTAGATCCCAGTCTGGACTCATCCTCGTCCGGACCGCGCATTCAGCCAAATATCTCCGCCGCTCGAGATGACGTCGGCGATGGTGTCCGTGGCGGCGTCCCCTTTACACCGCACTTGGCTGTACTATCCCCCATTAATGTCTCTCCGTCCACAGTGGCATAGGAAGAGAGTGCATCGGTCTGCTTTCATCCTCTCCCTTGAGCATGCTTTCATGACCTTGCCGTACTCACTTCCTCCCGGACTTCGTATTTTCTCGGACCTTTTTCTCACTTGGGTTCCTCGTTGCCGATCTCATAGTATCTATGTCCCATTTTACGATCATCCTGATTTGCTATCCTCCTGCTATTACCTTGCTGTGGATTGTTTTGTTGGCTCCTTGCTCCATCATCCCCCGCCCGGCCCATATATACGTACACACATGCATGCCTTCTTTATTTTAGTCTGGATATAATCCTCATCTACCGTATCTGTCTGCATTGCTAGCTTCGAGAACAATTCTGATATCATGCATCGTCTAACATCTCCCCTCGTAACCCCCATTTGTATATCTCGAATTCGTTCCGGTCGATATAACCCAAACTGCGCTATTCAATTGTATATATAGACGCATGTAGTGTCTCTCATCTAACAATATTTGACAAGGTATGCATGTATTCATCCCATAGTAAAGATAAATGTGAAAGACTTCACAAAACTCTCAGCCGAAACATTCTAAAGCGAAAGGGGGATAGGAGGAACCTCTTCAAAGTCGTCATTGTTAAATTTGTCCGTCCGGGGAATCACAACCCCACTGAGAAGCATATCTCTCAGTGCTGGATCGTATGTCGCACGCGTGCCGCTGTTATGGTTGGTGTCAGCGCTGCGATTGGTTGGTAAGGGGGCGTTGGGGGCGAAAGCGACTTACACGACGGCTTTGACAACGTCCCGCATGACGAGCCCGCTCGGAATCTCCAGTTTTTCTATACCTTGGATGCCGTCAGCCCGTGTGGGCCCAACATTAAGGAAGAGGACAGGTTTTTGAAGTTCCAGGGCATGTTTTAAAAGTCTATGTCCGGTCTATTAGCGTTCTTGGTATTCAAATATCTAAGATTCGGCGGGGACACACCGGAACGCAGAGTAGGTGGCGAGGGTAGTTCCCATGAGGAAGAGTCTGTCGCACTCTTCTATAATCTTATAGCTGGGTTGGAGCAGCAACATCTTCCAATTGAGTATCATGCGCGACTGGGGCCGGTAGAAACATTGGGGCGGAAGGGAGAGAAGACGCACCTGCGGTTTTTCACTTCTTTGCTAATGGATTCTCCGAAAAATATTACGTCCGGTTTAAGCTGGGCAGGGGAGGAGGACGCATGGTCTTAAGTCCGTGGAGCAGACAGACAAAGAGGCTGTGGTACGCACGACGTTGTTATGTCGGCCTTCGTTCATACAGCTCGGACAATCTGGGACCACAAAGTCATCGTATGACACACCCTCCAGCACCACCTACACTGTGAAATTAGACGAAATTTTTGAGAGAAGGAGACCGAAAAAGATGGAGACGCACGTCCCCATCAGGGTTTGTCTTCGGTTTCTGCCCTTTTTTCTTTATATCATCCATCCATGCCGCCCATTGAGGATTTGCAGCAGAGAGCAGCGCTTGAAAAGAATTGCGGTCCATCCCATGCCCATGATTACAGTGTACCTTCTAGATATACCGACATAAAGACATAAATTTATGATTGAACAAGAAGAAATTTGGGCGGTCCAGAAGTGATAGGGGCGTACATGCAGTGTCCCGTGTAGCTCTAAAATATGATCACGGATTCGTTCTTCATCCCAAACACGTCGGGCAGCTTTGTGATGCAGGCCGTCAACATTCTGTGTAACGAGTTGTGTCACGATAGAAGAGTGTTGGAGAGCTGCAAGAGAAAAATGGGTTGGATTTGGGAGGGTATCGCGGACAGCTGGAAATCCAATGTATGACCGTAGCCTAATTATTTGGTTCAGACTCTTGAGAGAAACATATCTGCAGTGGTCAGCGCTATTGAGAGATTGACTCACCAATATCTTTGTCTATCGCATGTCGTGGCTAAATGAGAGATAAGGTTGATATATGGCTACTTACTCACCGAAAGGCATGGCCTCGAGGACCGTTTTCGACCAGTTGGTGGTACTACACCGAGGTCGCAACGTTTAGTCTGGCAGGTAGGTCAAAGATTTAAAAATGAACACACAAATATCGGCCTTTAGAAACGAGGTCCAACGTATTCTATCTATTTTAGAATGAAAAACCGGTCAACTGAGAGAACTCACGCACTTGTAATTTGGGTTCATGTACCGTCCATCCTTCCCTCTGTACGCCTTGACGCCGGAATCGACGCTCACGCCCGCACCGGTCAACACAGTAACATTTCCGGGCCCTATGAAACTAGCTATGCGTTCAACCGCTTCTGCTGGCGAAATGCGAGGGAGTGAGGAGGGGGAGGAGAGGATGGACTGTGGGATGGTGGGAACTGAGATTCGCATATGATTACTATTCAGGAGCAAAGCGCGTTCGCAAAGCTTGCCACCTACTCTCATCGACCTCGGTAACTTCGGCTCTGGCTTGGGCTTTCAATCCGGATTTCCCTCATCTGCAATTTCTCAAGCTCTGTTAGCCATTCTTTGAATAACTTAAAGCGGTGAGTGAAGGGTAGCGGGTAGCTATGACCGTTCGCCCACCACCCGCCGTCCTTTACACTCCCGGATTCCCGCACTTCAACCTAGCGTGGTCACCTTTTCACACATCTCGTATCGCTATTGCCTCGTCAGCCAATTTTGGGCTCGTAGGAAATGGTCGATTGCATCTAGCCTCCCTTACTCCAAGTCCAAGGGGCTTGCCTTCCCTCGCTCTCGATAAATTGTGCGTTCCGTAAACGCATCTTTTTTGCTCACCTGATCCTGATCTCCTCTGGACAGCTATGAGACTCAGGATGGTCTATACGATGTAGCTTGGTCTGAAATCCATGAAAATCAGCTGGTTTCAGCTTCAGGAGATGGGTCAATAAAGCTGTGGGATGTCATGCTGAATGTAAGCCCAGCGGTAGATATTCCGAGATCTGCTTGAATTATTGAGAATGGGGTGGAGGATGTCTAGGATTTCCCAATCAGATCGTGGCAGGAACACACAAAAGAGGTTTTCTGTATCGATTGGTCGAATATCAAGAAGGACCAATTCGTTTCATGTTCTTGGGATGGAACTGTGAAGCTCGTACGTATTGTGTTCATTTCAAGGAGTTTTTGATATCAAGGCGATTCATATCGTTCGTAGTGGACACCTGACCGTCCGAGATCCCTGTTAACCCTTCAAGCGCATCATAGCTGCATATACCAAGCCCTGTTTTCCCCTCATCACCCCGACCTCATCTCCACCTGTTCGACCGACGGTACCGTCAAAATATTTGATCTTCGGCAGCCATCTTTTTCTCCAACCTCAAACAGCTTTACTGCACCACTCACTGCCGCGGTACTAACCGTTCCCGCGTCAGGTGGCGAAGTACTTGCCCTTGATTGGAACAAGTATCGCCCAATGGTGCTGGCGAGCGGCGGAGTCGATAAGATGGTGAGGGTGTGGGATTGTCGGATGGCGAAAGTCGGCGGGCCAATGGGCGCGGGAATTGAAGCTGGAGAGGCTGTGGGAGGAGCGTGTGAGACGCAGTTGATGGGACATGAATATGCGGTGAGAAAGGTGCAGTGGAGTCCTCATAGGCCGGATCTACTCGCGAGTGCCGGGTACGATATGACCTGCAGGGTGTAAGTTCTTCTACCCTCGCTTCCACAACTATGCTCACATTTTTGCCAGATGGACGACAAATCCACCAGCGGGAAGACCCCATCTGCTGTATATACACGATGGGCATACCGAGTTTGTCGTCGGTTGTGCATGGTCATTATACGAGGAGGGCGTGTTAGCAAGTTGTAGTTGGGACAACAAAGTGAATGTTTTCCGGGTATAATATTATTTTCTCCTTCATGCTCTCAGCATGTACTCTTCTTGGGCTATGAACATTGGCAAAACTTTGGTTAGAGATCAAGGTAGGCCCTGCTGCATCCTCAATATTCTTGACAGCTCTTATCATACTGTCCAGCATTGTGTCTCACTTTGCAAAATTTGGAAGGTTACAGGTATGGGAAACCTGCCACCAAGGTAGCCACGCGTTTCTTGACTATGACAATGATATGCAGTGTCTTTATGGCAAAAGGCAGATGAAAGCCTTGACCCAAGGAATACTCTTTCCCTCGTCGCTCTGGCTTCATTTCAGCGTATTGCGATATATAGTGAATAATTCGCCCGTCCACTGCTCGTACAAGCACCTTAGCCCGTATTCTATCCCCAGCTACGTATCTACCATGCTTCAAGACTTTACTGACCGCTCATTTGCTAGTTTCTGCGAAAATTATAGCTCTTTGACTGTCATTTCCCCAACTGTTTGCACTCAAGTAGTCTCCGTAGTAGACAGTCGGTGATGACTGAGACCGTTACGTCGACACAATGAACAATGCATAGCCACCGCGGATCGTCCAGAACCTTCTGAAGTGTTGCAGTCGAGCAGGTGTGCACGAATCTCCTCGGATCTCTTGGGATGTCAATATGACAGTTCAATACATCGTAAATGTTAATCCCGGGCTCACTCTCGCATAAGTGACCACTCTAATCCCTCCTCCCGGATACCATGTCTCTTAGGCTTGCGTGGTTGGGTACCCGGTGGAGAAAAACATAGAATGCGCCCTATCCCGCAGCTGTCGGAATATTTCCCAAGTCTCTAGGGCCTGAGATTTGGGGGGGGGGGGTCAGAGACCATCATGCGTATGAAGAGCCCTCGAAACTCCCAAACTGATAGTGGGGGTACATAGGAGGTCCTCTTAAGCCTGTAGCTGTATGTCGAAACAATATAAGCACGCAGTGAGCTGTGCCTGTCGTCCACCAACGTGACCGATCTCATTGAAATCGTGGGAATGCGATGCCTTACCAGGTTGTTCCGCTGTCTGTTCTTCACCCACCTTCACCACTTCGTTCCGATCAACAGTGTTTAGTGCGATGGAACCACCGCATTCGTCGTCCGTGTTCTCCTTTCTACCACTGATGTGGTCAATCTTTGTCAAACTGTCTGAAGGAGAACCCTTACCAGACTTTGCCGCTGTCTACCCTTCACCCACCCTCACCACATCGCTCCGATCAGTAACGTTGATTTGTATGCCCGCTCCACCCTCTACGACACA